>JAQMRL010000001.1:240482537-240640037 GCA_035578175.1 Catonia carolina | reverse complement strand
CATTATATTCTTAATTTTATGAGCTTGATGAGTAAGTATTTCGAAATTTGGCCAATTTTACATAAAGTCGAAACAATATTGTTTAAAAATTCACAATTAAAAAAAGTATTATTGGCATTCTTTATAAAACACAATTCAATGAATAAGATGTTTATTGTTTAAAATCTTATTCTATAGTGGTAACTGAGAAAATGGTACCAGAAAATTACTAAATTGACATGCGTGGAATACAAACGTCTGTACCGCCTTAAGGGCTGACGCATGGTATTGAACACCACAAAAGCGCTAGCGATTTGGTAAGTCCCTTGCTAATTATGTAACTGTTATAGCAGTTCTAATATTTTTACACAGGTGATTAAAATAATTCATCAATTAATTTAAAAACCAATCTGTTTAACAATAAGCCAACAGAGTAGCCCTTTTTATACATTAAGAAAATATACATTGAAATCACAAAGAATTTTACATAAGTGCTGTTAAATTTTTTTGTTAAGTGGATTTTTAATGACGATATAAGAAAACCTTTGAAGCAAGGCCAGGATGTAAAGGAACATAAAATTGATACCTTTGATATGAATGCCATTGCAATAAATTGTAAATGATTTTTAATATAAAAATAGTAATAATAATAATAAGTTAGGTACGTCGAACTATAAAAATTTTATTTTTGTATTTATGGATCTTTGTGAAGTTTATGGATGTATTAGTAAAAAGTATTTATCTATGTAATTTACGAATAAAATACATATGTTGTTGTTTAGGTCATCAGCCAAAAAGCTGGTTTGAACCTGTAGAGGTTTTACTAAGTAAAACGAGGAGTGAGGTGGGTTACCATTGCCTTCCTCACTGAGTGGAAAAGTACGCTTATCAGCATGCCGGGCCCTCTGAAAAGCACATATCTTCCACACTGCAAATAACACCTTCACTTCATTCACCACAGGGTCTGGCTGTATAATGAAATTCATTACTTTCAGAGGAAATAACTCTGACTAGTGTCTTTTACACCTCTACCTCTTCTGTTCTTAAATGATTCAGTCATTTAATTGGCTGACCATGTGACAAGAAACAGAACTATTTATTTTAGCCCTGCAACTAACAGATTGAGTGTAAAAAATTTGACACTCCACCTGTCTGTTATGGGCAGAAAATACATATGTAATTGTTATTACAATCCTTAACTAGTATCGTTAGGTAGGTGTCTTTAGTTATGTATTTTTCCCGTAGATCTGCTACTGTAATATTATGTTCATCACTTTATTAAGTGGATACACATGATAATTTTTGTGGAATGGAAGTTTAAACTCATGAAAAAATTTTCAGAGCCACGGTATTCGGCAATTTTCATTATGCCAGAAAGTTCTCAACTTTTTTTTTTATTGAAGTAGTAAAACCGATTAATTTTCTCAACCCCAGAAGGTCAAAATTCTCCCTGGCCATAACAGGGGGGGTGGAGTAATAGATAATTTGCACTCGATTTCCTAGTTCCAGGGCTAAAAACATAGTTCTGTTTCTTATCACATGGTCAGCCATTTATATGACTCAAACATTTAATAACAGACGAGGTAGTGGTGTAAAAGAGACTAGTTGGAGTTATCTCCTCTCAGAGTAATGAATTTCATTATACAGCCAGACTATAGAATAGCAGTCTATGTTCCAGTACGTCGTTGATCGATGATCTAATTTAATAAATGAACTGTTGTCAATTCAAGAAGTAATTTAAAAATAATCATAAATAATAATCAAAATTAAACAATGTATAATTTAAAAGTTAAATATTCTAAACAGTAATTAAATATATCAAGATGGATTATAAGAAGAAAATAAACTATTCAAAGAAATTAATTCCAGAAACCAAATACTTCAAATTTAAGCCAGAAAAACAAAAGATAGTATAATTTAATTAAATAATTTGAGATAATATGGAAATAAGTAAAGGGAAATAGTAAAACATCAATAATCTAATTAATTATGGAACAAATTAAAATGAATTTGATATTTTTAAAACATGAAGAAAAGATTTAAATAAAATACATGCATGTATATAAAACCAACTGCAACAAAGACTCGACGCCCCATTTGATACCGGTCAATGGATGGACTAGCAGCAAGAGGAAGACACCTAGGTCGATTCAAATTGTAATTATAAAATATTTAATTTTGAGCTTACAGCTAGAATATATTAACAATTAAATTTGATATTGCAATAAATATTATATATCTTAGTAATTCATTTGAAATACTTAATTTTCTAACACAATATCATCAATAAATAAGAACAAACATTTATAATTTTGTAACTCAGTTTTCTTTGTCAATTTTCAATTTTTTTACGTTTTTATTTCATTAAATTTATTTTCATTTCAATTTTGCGTTTAATTATCGCATTAATTGCATTTCATTACAAGACCCTGTGGTGAATGAAGTGAAGCAGTCACTTGTAGAGTGGAAAGTAGATGGTTTTCAGAGGGCTGGCAAGCTGTATTCTTCTCCGCTCAGTGAGACAAACGTTGGTAAACCACCTCAATCCTCATTGTACTTAGTAAAGCCTCTAAACGTGTAACTTTTGTGATTACACAAAAGATTAAATTAAAAATTACATGCTAAATCAATAAATAAACGCATTCCATTTGTAGAGGATTCCAGCTGAACACTTTTTGCGTGAACACACAGGAGGTGTTTATTTACAAAAACGGCCGCAAAAGAGATGGGCTACCCAATTTCTTCATAAAATAGCAGACTACTAAGTTTGAAGTTGGAACAGGCCAAGGGGCGTAATCCGTATTATATTATGATGATGATCATCGTCTTTTCTTTTCAGAATCAAGGATTAGGCTTCCGTCTGTTTCGACTCACAACAGCGATAAACTATTGAATTATTGCCATCTTTTGCGCGGCCTTCCAACATGTCTCCTCTCCTACGGTCTGTTTCGCAAACATTGAGGGGATCCTTCTCTTTGACATTCTCTCTACGTGCTCCCTCCATCCATTTCGATATTCTGGAATCTTCCCGTTCAGGTTGTAAACATCTAGTTCCGTTCTTATGACCTCGTTTCTTAGTTGGTCCCTATGATTGCAACCCTTTGTTTTTCGCAGGAATCGCATCTCTGCATCCTGTACTTTACTCTCCTGTGGTCTGGTACTAATTCACAACTCACTTCCATAGAGTATAACTGGGGCAGCCATCATCTTGTAAAACGTTTGTTTGAATTTCTTTTATTATTTTCCTGCCTAGGGTTCTGCTAATATTGCCGCATATGGTTTGGAATTTTTGCTAACGTTTTTCTTTTTATCCAAATCTTGATTAAACCCTATGATTATGATTTAAGGAAAAATTTAAATGTGGGTGTATGCTATATTATTTTATATAGCATATAATTTAATATAAGTTATACGTAAAATGTATTATGCAAATTTTAAAGTTTCATTAAATAACTGAAGCTCGTTGTATTAGTACATTACAGGTATTGAAAGCATTTTTGTAATTTATTAAAATCTTTTTAGTTTTATCGATTAGCATTGTTATTACCTAGACTATAAATAACTACTTGTACACAACTGTTATTGTATAATAAATTAAATTTTATAGGTTTCCTGCAATTACATTAAGTAAATCGTTCTTGGTTGATTTTGCAACATATAATATGTGACTTAACTAATAAAAATTAAGGTTCTTGTTTATTAACTATAATTTATGAAAAATCATGTCGCTTTCCGTTTGTTTCGAATAAAATTCAGAAGAAGATAGTTACCTACCAAAATTGGTGTATTACTTTTTCCATGTCAGCAACATTACAATCTGTTCACATTAAATTGAACAATTAGTTATTATAATAAATGTTTATTTACTTCGTAATAAATATATTCCTTAATGAAAATATTACTGGTGTCATACAGGAAGAAGATAAATTTGAAACAATAACAATGTTCGTTAAAATTTATAGCTTAATACACTACATCTTTTTAAACGTGTAAAACCGTTATCAGTATTGTTGAGCGGTTTTTTAACCAGGAAATTCATATATTGGTTGAATCTTTATTCATACTGAACACTGAATTTTTATATACCATTGAATTTTTAGGGCTTTTTTATATTATAAAAGTTTTATAAATTTATATTATACAAAATTAATGTTTATTTGTACGAAGTAATCTCAAAAACTAATTTAACTAATAGCTAAAAATAACTCGTTAACTAAACCAATTTAAATTTTTTCACTTCTGAAAAGCTTAAACTTTTCTTAGTAATGTAAGCTAATTGGCTTTACGTAATTTTGAAATCAGAAAAAATTGTGCTTTGTAAATTGAGGAAAAATATTACTTTATTTTTACAGTATTGTCAATGCGAAGTCTTACAATTATGATATCGCCTCTACTGTTTCTATAATCATAACTTTTGAAGGATATTTACGTGTTAGAGATTATTTAAGATAAGAATATTTACGAAAGATTGTTGTTTAGATACTGCCGAAAAACTGGTTTAAACCTCTAGGGGCTTTACTTAGTAAAAACGAAGAGTGAGGTTGTTTACCATGCCTTCCTCACTGAGTGCAAAAGAATGCACATCAGCATGCCAGTCCCTCTGAAAAGAATCTACTTTCCACTCTACAAATGACAGCTAGTAGGCTAATGAACAGGGACTTACTCACAGAAAAAACTGAGAACAACTTGACGCAAAACGTACCATTTAATCGAATGACGATCTCGACAAGGCTTTGCAACATTTTACGACCGAAGTACAAAAAGCTGCCCGGGAATCATCTACACCTATAAAACGCTACCCTACTACTCAGGATGTTCCCCAGTATGTTAGACGCCTGATACGAAAGAAAAGGCAAGTTAGACATAGATGGCAAAATTCTCGTCTACCAGAAGATAAACAATAAGAAGAACTTAACCGCCGCCAGAAGCTACTCTTCTACTTAATTAACCCTCAATCAAGATTGAATCTCCGCTCCAAGATTTTAATATACAAATCCCTATTAAGACCAATCTGGACTTATGGTGTCCAGCTTTTTGGGATAGTGGCAGAGCGTAATAGAGTCGATCCAGGCCTTTCAATCAAAATTCTTAAGACTTGCTTCTGGCGCTCCTTTTTATGTAAGTATAAAACTCTCCACGACGATTTCGAAATTCCGACAGTAAAGAAACTAACCGCGTTCTTGTATAGTACATTTCACGAAGGACTAGATGACCATCCAAACCAACTAGCCCGTGATCTAGCTACAAGGAACTTTTAAACTTTGAGACGTTTAAAGCGAGAATGAAGTAGAGACCTCTTGGTCTGAATAACGAACAATACCCGAAGTTTTAAACGGAGAATGTACCTCTGGGTACCTCTTCTCCTTAAAGTGAAATTCCCCACCACCATTTAAGTATCATATACGGAAGTTGTGCAGCTCAATGTACAGTACTGTAATAAAAATTAAAAACAAAAAATGACAGCTTCACTTCATTCATCACAGGGTCTGGCTGTACAATGAAATTCATTACTCTAAGAGAATATAATTCCGACTAGTCTCTTTTACACCGCTACATCATCTGTTATTAAATGTTTGAGTCGTATAAATAGCTGGCCATGTGATAAGAAACAGTATTTTTTGTAGCCCTGGAACTAGGAAATCGAGTGCAAGTTATCTACCATTCCACCTCTCTGTTATGGCCAACGAAGTAGATATCCAAAATATAATGTTACATTGATTTCTACATAAAAAATATGCAAACCTTCAAAAAAATTAAGAGATCTTATACTTTTTTTTAAATAAATATATTCTGCTTAATTTTACTTACAATACATATTCAGTTACTTCTGCTATTTCACTGACGTCAACAAAATTTCTGTTTCCAATGATAATTTGTTTTATTTGTGCAATGTGATTTAGCTTTCAACATGTAAAGTTGTGTTTGAAGTTTAATCTTTTAAGTTTAGTTTGCTGTGAAGTGTAACGAGCGGGTGATTCCTGATGTATAATTTTTAACTGGCTTAAATGTTTCGATTAATTTTTATTATTTTATGAAACTGACGTATGTAATATTAAATCCAGGATGAATTTATTGTGATCCATGGTGATTGGTTTTTTGACCAGTCTAATCAGTCAGCTGGGAGAAAATTGCTATTCATTGTTTTTTCACCGAACATCGGTTGGGCAAAAATATTTAAGGAAGACCAAGTGATATCTACTCATTAAAGAACTTCACTAAGAGTCCCTGTTTAAATGAATATCGATTGTAGACCAAAAATGCAGCAAGAAGTAGCAATCAAATTACTATGTTAACAATAATTGCATAAAATATTGACAACTAATGTTGTTGTAGCGAGTAAGGTTTCATACAGAAATATGAACAGTTCTTGGGTACTAACGTGCATATCCCGAGTACTGAAAAGTAGATACTTTGTATCTAGTTTTTAAGTTCTTTCCATGAATTGTTAGTATATTAAACAGGCGGTGGTGTAAACAGGGAGGGGATAAGTAAATTGAATTTATAATTCCAAGACTCACGACAGAAGATTTTCTATTGTTTGTTTCTAGTCTAACAAGCGACGTTTCGCTCGTGTTTAATCGTTTGCCCCTTTCTTCGTCATTTTATTTTTATTGTTCTCCTTTCTCTTAAAGCACGATATCATCACTTATCTGTTGCTCGATAATCTGGAAATACATATGCAGTTTTCGTTTTTCAAATAAACGATGAAAATGTAAATAGGTTTTACTGGACTCCACAACATTTCAGTGGTTAATATTTAACTTTTTTACTAGCATATTACGACTTAGTGAATTCACACAAATTATTTATCGTTAATTTTAAAATCTTGTATTAAACCGCATAAAAATTACATCGTTCAACTATTTGGTATTTCAAAAATGTTGTCCTTTAGTAGTGAATACTTATGTTTTATTTTAACACTCATTAAAATTTAAAAGCTGGAGAAAAGTTCACTTATGTAACTATGATCTACCAAACTTTTCCGATATTTTTTTGATTAGTAATTTTCTATTTCATGAAGTTAGGATGCCGATTTCTTCTGATGTCTTACAATATCACATTGCCCGGTTGGCTTGTTAGTAAACACCTGTTTGGGCGTTCGATCTTCTGGCATCCGCAACATATGACTTTACCAATCTTACCTGTATTTCTGGATAGTTGGTAAATTCCCAGTACATTAAGTTCATGCCTATATCTTCATTTCTTTAAATTTCAGCAGCCGTTGGCCAATACCGTGCCAAAGGTTTCAAATCTCGTATTAGGAACCTCTATTCTTGATATCTGCTGAGCAGTCAGGGTCCAAAATTGTCTGAACCATGCGTTGATAAAACTTCAGTCCGAATTTTATAAGCCAGCATTTACCGCAAAGTGTATTTAAGTATTTAAAACTCCTCCAAAATAATTTCCGCATCTTGTGATTGTACATAACAGACATTACACCCCACGTAAACAAACGAATGAACGTGTTTTTTTTTTAATTAATATATTCTATATATCACACGAGTATTTTGAGAAAAAAGCTTATTGCAAATATAGATAGATTTTTTTGTTTGTTTTAATACGCCACTTTTTTCCAATTTTATACGCTGTCTAATGTTGTGAATTCATGGATCTCCTTTTACTGCTTAAATAGCAGTGAAAAAATTAGCACAAAACGTTTCAATTGATGCAAAGCTCAGCTTATATATTCTGAAACTTTTCTCTTATATATGTAAAAATAACATAAACGAACTTAACAATTTCTCGATTTTTTTGCAAGGCAAGAACGTACCGCAACACTGCAATCTTTATGATATAAATCTCAAATGCTATTTACATGAGCTTTTATCTGACTATAATCCGAGACTCGACCGACAATAATAAAACGTTCAATCAATTTAATTCTGGAATCGCCTCTGGTGTAAAGAAAGATTTCAAACATGTATTTTGAATTGCAGGTTTTACTCATTTATTTTTACATTATTAAATATCTTCTGAATCTTTGCTATCATCTTCTATTTAAATAGTGCGCAAGATTAAATTGCAATTACAATCAAATCATGTAATTGAAGACTTGATTTAAAATCCGTGCTTAATATAAATGTTAAATAACAGACCGTGTAATCGTATTTCAAAGATTATAATTTCGTTTTTTGTTTCATTTTGTTCGGGATACATTTTTATTGTTTGCTATGTTATTGGTGGCAAGAAAAACTACAACCCCAAACTTCTGTGTCCAAGTTAGGGACTTAACAATAACGATTTTATGACAAAGTTCTCCAAATTATTGTCAAGGCTCCTAGATTTTTGAGAAACAGTAAAATTTACGAAGACCATTCCATCAATGCTGTTTAGTCATCACCTGAAAGGCTGGTTTGAACCTTTAGAGGCTTTACTTGGTAAAACAAGGAGTGAGGCGGTTTACTATTCTCTATTTTGGTTTATTATTCCTTACTGAATGGAAAGGTATACTTATCAGCCTACCAGGCCCTCTGTAAAGCAACTTCTTTCCACCCTGCAAAAGACACCTTCACTTCATTCGCCGCAGAGTCTAGCTGTGTAATGAAATTCATTACTCTCAGAGGAGATAACTCTGAGTAGTGTCTTTTACACCTCTACCTCTTCTATTCTTAAATGATTCTATTCTATTCAGTCATATAATTGGCTGACCATGTGATTAGAAAGAGAACTATTTTTTTTAGCCCTGAAATTAGCAGATCGAGTGCAATCAATTTAACACTCCACCTTACTGTTATGAGCAGATTCCATCAATAAAAAATTAAATTCACAATTTTAGTAAAAAATATCAAGAAAGTTAAATCAATCATGTAAATGTTTTTGGCAGTAAATTATCAAATAACTGCGGTGATGTGAGAAGACTTACGTGTCATTCTAAATTTAAATTCGAATTAATTGTACAAAAATACTTTTTCTTGTAAATAAAATAAAAGGGATTTCACTAAAAGGGATAAAGGGATTACCTGTTCTCAAAAGTCATTTTGGTAATAGTTTATACACTTAAAGTTTAAAACTGATTGTAAATAGTTATAGTAAATTGTTTTAATAAAAGTATAAGATAACTAAATAAACTCATTTGGGACAGAACCACTCTATTATTAAATAACTTAGTATTGTTATGTACATAAAGAATTCGTTTGGTTCTCTTTTTCATTACGTATTCACCCAAGCGGCTTAAATTTATAAAAGTCCATTACAATCGAAAATGTTCTTTGTACGTTACCCTACTTGCGTTCTTTAATCTACACCGATAAATTTTTGTTTTGTTATATTATTTATATATGTTTTTTATTTCTCAATATATTTCTACTAAACCAATCTTGTAACCAGTTAATATTATAAGTGAAGTTAACATAAATAGGATGGGTTTAAGGTTTGCGTGCTCAGATACGTTTATGTTATAAACGTCTACAAGCTGTGTATGTTTAGTTGTCAATATATATTGCCTGTTACGTACCTCGTCCATTCGTTCATCTTCAAGTTACTATTCCTAACTGCATCTTCTACCTCGGTCGGGAACTTTTGTCCTGTATTTTCTAAACTCTTTTCTGTAGGCCTATACCGTCAATCGTCCTTTTAGTTTAAGTACTTGGTGGTATTTAGTCCCGGATTCCTTCACATATCTTTGCCATATTTCACTTCCAAATAGACATTATCGTTTTATTCTTATTATATTTAACACCTGAATCTTCATCGTAACATTTTAATCCTCTTGTTTTTTCCTGGTATCTTGTTTACTAAACTGTGACGCATTCAGTAAATATATTTTATGACAAATATTTTTAATTTCAAATTCAAATTGAGGAACTATAACATTCCAAAAGGCAGGTAGTGTTAAAAATTTTATTAAAATAATTTGTATTGTACTATTTTTAGGCATGTTAATTACATTATTTACTTCCAATATAGTTGTGGATTAAATTCTGAATTACTGGGATTATAGACTCATTCCACTAATTGGATCGTTTCAAAGCCGTATATTGTTTAATAAATTAAATTGAAGTTTATTTAATAATTTTATAGATCTATTATAATTGCATAACTTTTAAACACTTCATGATTTTAAAGCCCTAGTCTTGTATGGCATTTGTATTGCATTACTGAATAGAAGAATAGGACACTTACCTTAGAGCATAAATTTAAGTCATAGTTGTGTAGGTTAATTTCCTTCAGTTAGTATGATGTGAATTATTATTGTTAATACATTAAAGCTTTTAGAAAGAATTATATAGGTTAATACTGTAAAAATAAGGAAAAAATTAAATATTATTTTATTTTACTGTTCATGTAACATATTTAATTTTCTCTTTGTAGGGTTTCTGGCCACAGCCTTTTTTATTTAATTTTTAAACTTATTATTAGGCTATATTTTTTCAATCTATCTACGTGTTAATCATGCTCTTTAGAATACTATTTCTCATGTGTTCCTCCCAAACTGGGGATGTCTTTTATTCTTATCGTCCGTATCTGTATGTTGGCAATCATCAGGACTATTTTGACCTTTTCAGTCGCAATCCGGAAGAATCCCATGGAGCTCTTAACGAACCAGGTCATCAAATTGACAAGCCAGAAAATTCTTCTTCTACCAGGATTACTCTTTCCCTCTATCTTCCTCTGCAGAATGCGCTGCAGTAGATCATATCTTTTTCATTTCTCATAATGTACCCTTTTTTCCAATTCAAGACTTTTTCTAATTCCAATTCAAGACTTTTGTTCATTTTCAACAAAACTTCACCATTAGTGACTTTCTGCGTCCACGAAATTCTCAATATTTTCCTACAGAACCACAGTTCAAAAGCCTCAAGCCGGCGTTCAGCCGTCCAGTTCTCAAGTTTCCACACATACAGAAGAACACAGAAAACATAGCATCTGAGGAGCCGTAATTTGGTACCCTATGTCAGGTCATGGCTACAAAAATGCCGGAATGGATCAATGGCCTGTTCCGGCTTCTATCGCATTTTAGGTCTTCCCAACCATAGCTTCTCTCTAGGTTTATATTCCCATGCTCGCAGTGGAAGTCTGTGTGCTGGTATGCAAAGTAAATGGTTGGACCATTTTCTCTTATTTATTCTTAACGTTTTACACAGTGTCTGAACATTTAACTCGGAACGTATAGCTTTGTTATGTACTCTATCTAACCGGGTTCAACCTATGACTCCCCGCAAAAATTTCATTTTAGCGGCTTGGATACGAGGTTCATTCCTCTGTAATGACACCAATGTTTCACTCCCATATGTTATGAGTGGTACAGCCATTGCTCTATAAAATTTAATTTGGGTATCTTGTCTCGTTTTCTTTCCTATTGTCCTGCTAATAGAACCACATACAGAGCTGAGTTTTGCCAGTTTTTCACTCACGTTGAAAAGTAATTGTAGCGTTTAATTTAAAATATATATCTGTTACACATTGTCTTGTTTTGGTGTTCAGTTTTATATAATATACAACACTTTATAAACTAATACTAAATTGTAATGTAGCCAGTAACATAAAACAATCAAAATATTCACACCAGAAAATTTTAAATCGTTATTGAATTAATAACAAAACAAACAAAACGAAACTAGTATACCAGTCATGGAAATATTTTATGAGATTAATTTTTATTTAAGTACTAATGGTTTTAACTTGAAAACATAAAGGAACACATTAGCCTATGAGTTATCATATTTTATTGCAGAAATTTTATACTTTAATTATAGTAATATATTTTTAATACATATAATTATCTTATTTTTTTAGCCTTCAATTATAGGCCCGAATAAGAATATTTAATTTATATATTATTTATACGAACTAATGATATGAATGGTCAGCTTAAGCACTATTTCGTAATATTATTTAATCTTATAAGTTTTTAATCAGTAAATAAATCTATTATAAATTTCTTTATTACAATTAATTGCATTTAGATATGCAAATTTATAGTTCCATTAAGATATTAGTGATATTTATTACATTGATTTATATTTATATTAAAATAGATTAAATAATATTATTAAACTTACATTAATAATTTAAATAGGTTGTACGGTACCTAATATTATGTAATAAGTAATTTATGGTCAATTGATATTAAATATAAATTTTACAATGAATTTATAAAAATAATCATTACATTGAGACCCGTTTCTAGTAAATATTTAATGTGACTTACTTATTTAACTATTAAATAAAATAGGTAAAAACTATAGAATGTAATCATTTCTGTAAATATGTGGCGCCAGAAATGTTGTTTGGAATTCTATACTTGTGTTCGCATTGTCTGTAAAATATACATTTATTTTTATAAATTACAGCAAAATCTACTATTTATTCTATGATAGAATAATGAGTAGAATAGTTTTCTTTGTATTGTCGTTATCGAAGAAACCTCCCCAAAGGAAGAACTTTGTGGATTTGATTCATTCGTGTGTTGTCTTGTCTCTTTAAAGTAATTTCGTAGAATGTTTTCGTTTCAGTCGGCGAGTATCGTTTAAATTATCTAACAGTGAGATGGCGAGTTATTTCGAGTCTTCTTTGATATTTTGTACTGTAAAAGTTGATTTCTTGTTGAATTGTAGGAACGTGTAATATGTTTCTTGGTTATGTTTTAAGGTGTTTCTGTGATTGTCCTGAGTAACTTAGATTGAAACTTTTGCAGATTTCAATGTTGGAATGGCTTGGAGAGCTCCATAGATGGATTCCATACGCCAAATTGGTTTAAGAATTGATTTGTAAATTAAAAGTTTGTTGTTAATATTGAATGTCAAACGTTTTCCAAGTAACAAGTAGAACTGTTTCAATTTTGTGTTCAGCTGTTTCCTTTTGTTTTGTATGTTTGTTTTCCAATACAGTCGTTTGTCAAGATGTATACCAAGGTATCTATTGGAGTCTATTTAGGTGTATCTGTGTGTTATTTAAACTGGTGGGCACGTTTCTTTTCTTAATGTAAATGGTACGTGTGTGCTTTTTATTTCATTTGTTTTCATACACTATTTATAAATATGCCATTTGTTTTAAAATATACCATTTTTTTTAAATATTGTAACATCTAATCCTAGGTTCGTTCGGGATCCGGATATAATAAATAATAAACAAATTTATTACATTTACTTAGTGACACAATTAATAATTACACTTAATTGTTGGACGTAGACTACCAACAAATACAGTTAGTTTACTTCTAATAAATTAATTATAAAACTTAAGCTACACTTTACTATTTTTATGACACTGTCACTAAACAATCAAAACAATTGAATTACCTGTCCACAACCACTTGCTACCACTCATACGTACTAGCAATATTAACGTAATTCAGAACGGGTCCCGTAACGAAATTATTTCGAAATAACCTAACAATACTTTTCATTCAGAATTTAAGTATTGGCTAACTCACTACAAAGGCGCTAACGATTTTATAACTTTGATAGTTTCTTTGAAGAATTAATTGAGGCCCTTAGACTATAACACTTTCTCCATTTTACTGGAACTTAATAGAAGGAACCAAAATAAAAACAAACGTTTCTATTAATTTTGAGAACTATTCAAAAAATTTCATTCATCGCAGTCCATTATCCTTGTTCAATACACCACACTCCATACAGTACACAATTTCTTACGATAAACAATCTGTTCTGTCAACCATTTCTAGAATATCACTGTACAATTTTACGATATTACGAAAATAATAGTTCTCATTTTTCTTCTCCTATTGGAGGTTGGGTATCATAACAGAAATTCTTATTTACTGTTTCCTAAAATAGTTCACTACAGAAGTAGATACCAGAAGATACCTTGGAGGAGCAGGAGTGATAAGAAGATATTCGTCTTCCTGCGTTCGCCACTCCTGCTATTTTGCTATGTATAAATCAACCGCAGCAAATGTTATTTCTCACCAAGAATAACATTTCGAACTACTCAAGTTCTTGTCTTTATATTGTGTTAATCAATTACTACTCTTTATACTTACAAAACTCATAGATTAATCAAAGTTTTGGAACCCTTTAAAAGTCATTGATTTTTTTATATGTAGTGATGGCATTAATATTCAAAAGTTTACAGATTCTTTTATTGTTACGTATCAAGTCTTAATTTTGATGGTCAAATTGCACCTGAAGGACAAAAATTAGGTGACTAAAGAGAAACATAATTTTATACCATCCTGAAGAGCTACAGTTTTACAATTCGATGTGTACTTTTTGTAAGGATACAAAGACAATATCAAAATATGAATTTCGATAATTTGTTTTTAAGGTGGTAGAACTGCAGTAAAATCATAAATTTTTTGTGTGCCTTCCCACTTCAGTAGATCAGTTTAAATAAAGTGATATTTAGATAAAATTAAAGGGTGGAGTTAAATTAGAGCCCCTAGTTTTCCAATACACCAATGTATTTGATAGATTTATATATGATACTAAATAAAAATATGTACGAAAATTTATTTTGATTTAAATTTAATGGACAATACAAATCCTATACAGGAATCTTGTATAAATGAAAATATACAAATGTAAATTGAATTATTTTTTACTAGATTTGGAAAGGCTTGGAAAATCTTTATAATTCTTATTGAAACTGTATATTTCAATAATAATTATGTGTATAGAAGAAGTATATTATTTATTTATTTATTAACTTATTTACTTCTTTTGCATAAAGTCCTTGGTCTATTTCAGCATACCATTAATATAATATAAGCCTGCTACTTAGCGAATTATGTTGTATTTATGATAGTATTGTAAAAAGAAACCACAGAGAAGTAATACTAGAAACCTACATTACATTCACATATATAGCTTGAGTACATAATAAAGTAACTAACATTTTAATGTATTTCAAACATAAAATTATGTCTCAAGGTGTGTAACAAAGAAAATATTTTCCACTTAATATTTATGTTATAAAATAGTAAGTGATAATACGGAACGAATAAACAAATAAACAAGTAAAAATATTATGTGAAAGTTTAATACAGTAATGTATTTTTTGATTCAGCGAATAAATATTTAATGCTTTTTGTATTTTGTTATAAAACTAGGTTTAATAATAGTACTAACCAATAGTATAATAATTTATTTAAATATTATTTATGTTTCATAAAACAAAAGACATGTATAATTATTAGCGTTACTAGTATTATATTAGTATTTTAAAATGTCATAAATGTTATACTTGTAATTATGCTGCCTACAGTTTATTACTAAAAATAGTTGCAACATATGGTCAAGTTTATTTGAATTATTACATACCTTTTACTGGTTGAATTAAGGGGAATTAGATTTTACACAAACATCAAGAATCCTTTACCGGAATCGTAAATTTAGGAAGGTTTTTGGAAAGTTTATCTAGCCTACTAAGTACACCCGTGAGTAGATATGAATCATATTGATCCCTTTCTGATTGTCATAGTTAACTTCAAGAAGTTAAGTTGCCTCAGTTGGGGAGACATTATTGTAAACTAGTGCTTTTTTTATACGTTTACCTTTTCTGTTCTTCAATATTTTAGTCATTATAACTAGCTGACCAAGTGAAAAGAAAAAAACCTATTTTTTGTAGTAGTCTTGTAACTAGCAGATCAAATGCAATTAATTTAACACTCCACCTGCCTGTTATGGGAAAGATATTAATAATAAGTATATCAAATAGGAACAAGGATTATAGCGGATAGACCTATACTATGAAAATTTGGTGTGAAACACTTACACGACTCTCTCTTGCCAATGCAAATAATGACCAATATAACCTAATATTAGTAAAAAAACATTAGAAATAAACAAAAAACTAACCTTATAAAACATAACCTAATTTTAATCATGAGTGAAAGACGCAAAATGAAATTTTGCATCGAGTTTAGCTTAAAAATACGAAATATACTCTTTCACGATAAACTAGGCTCTGTAGAGAAAAATTCTGTAAATAAAAGTCTTTTATTACAGCTCTTTTCCTATTAAGTCTGTAGCTCTTTTCCTATTAATTTCATTATGTACGCTTTTGTCGTAAAATTCATACTAGGGCTGAAATCTGTAAAAAAGTCGATTTTTTACATACATTTTTGTGGAAAAAACAGAAAATCCCTAATTATTGCTAAACTAAGCGTTATACAAAAAAAAAATGTTTGAAATAAAAGTTGTAGGATTTTAAATTCTCTACATCTTATATTAACATCTACATCTTATATTGGCGCTAAAATGCTTATTTAAGTCGAAATCTTAAAAACAATTTTTTAAGAGAAAACAACCTCTCCAAGAATTTCAGCAGATATGGCGCCTACCCTATCTTGTAGAGCATAAAAATTGTAGTAAATGAGGCGATTCTAAAAAAGATCGTAGGAGCCGTTTTTAAGAAAATCACAAATAACGTTAAAAATGACACGAATAAACTACTACTTCCGGTTGACCGATTTTGATGAAAATGTTCGTGTCGGGACCAGTATTAGTATCTAGCTAATATACGTTTCAAGTTTGTACGATTTTCCGTTCTTGAGATATTCTGTTCACAGACATACACGCATACACACAAACCAATCGTTAAAAACATGTTTTGTGGGTTCAGAGGTCTGAAAGCGTATAGATCCGGTGAAAACTTGGTATTGAGAAAAGTTAAGTAAAGAAATTAAAAAAATTTAAAGCGATATCAAGTAATCAAATCTGTGGAATTAAGGAGAATTAATGAGCATTGCTTGAGGTACTCACATTGTACTATATAGCTTATACGAAATTAAACTAAATTAGTTTAATCTAAACGAATACAAAAGCCACTTATAAAGGTGACCGTGATATTTTAGTAGTTACATTTATGGCTACAATACAAGTTACCGGGTAACAAGTAAGATTATTTGCAGACTTCAACACATAGTGTTTATAATAAGTCTATTGTGTATACCGCATAATACATTTTACATTTTTTGAGTAACTTATGATATCGTAAAATATTGAAAATGTTTACCTTTAATAAAAGTGTAAACATAACCTACACACATTTTGGTATTTTCAGACTGAATAACAACGTATACTTAGACAAACATTTATAATTATCCCGTAATAAAATAACAGGCTATATAAATACTGATAACATATTATTAGTTACATTACTCAAGAGATTTTTTTACATAATACATAAAATTTTGCGGATAATAAAAATTTGTTTAATATATTTTTAGTGTTCTAAAAAGTAATATTTAAATATTTTCAACATTATAGAGAACAGATAGTATTTAAATATTTACAAAAAGCAATTTCATCATAAAAGATGTTAATATTTAATGTTAGCGTATTAGAAAAATGAGCAGAAAAAATGTACCTCCCTTTTTATAATATAATATGTGTGTATATAGGTTCCTGTATAAAAGGGAGTGTACAGACATGATAGGAGTTCATCGTCCGGATATAATAGTTGGGGCATAATATTACACATTATGATGGGAGAATATATTTTTTACATTTATACAACGGAGCATAAATAATAATATTTTTCGATACATTAAGATTTAAAACAACAATTAGTTAAATAATAGCGTTTAACAACATATTGTGGTGACCCGATTGAGAAGTGTTTGTCTGTGTGTGTGAGGACAGAGAAAGAGATATGAAAACGAGTGGGATATTGAAGGATAATACGTAAAAAGAGTGAGATAAAGTTGAATGGTATGGTAAGAGTTATAATCAATAGTTTTGACCCTGTCGATTTAAAGTCACTGACGACGATCTATAAGGTATAAGATGGTATACAAATGATAGCCTTTGCCGGTAGTAAAATTTTAAGGGGAGGCGGTGCCAAGCGTCAGAACGGTCGCCTCTGGCAGTTGATAGGGCACGGGTCTCTTTTCTTATGCGCTGACGGCGGTGGGTGGTGTTTTATAAAGGGGGGAATTATTATTATAGATTATAAATCCATATGATGTACAATCGTGCACAACCGGCACCGAACCGAACTAGAATTATAGTCTTTTTAATCGGCTACAGAGACCCATAACGCACCGTCCATGTTGACATCACATATAAGTATGCAAAAGAAGTCGAGTCAGCTTTTGTGCATCGTACATAAAACCGCAGCGCAGTCATTTCGTTGCACAATGCAACGAATGCTTTACAATCGTATACGTTGGTACATTACATACATATAAAAACCTACTAATGAAGAGATTACTATAAAATATAACGTTACTACGTCATCATGCCAAATACCGTGACACACTACATTACTGTACAACATTCCTTTATACACAATTTTTTATTTTAACTTATTCTTACCACTTTTATGTGTATATCACATGCGTTATTTATTTATTTATTATTATTATTATTATAAAGTAATAATATTATAAACCATTTGCATTAGAATGGTTAAATTTAGTGCAGTGGTTGTTTTTTCAAACAACAAAATCTATACGTATCTTAACAAAATTTATCACGAAACTATACGATAAAATTTAAGAAGCTTTTAAAATGATGTTGCCTTATATAAGTTATAAATTTAAAACATTTATCGATTTTATTATTGTAATACGTACATAACGACTTCGATATTTCGAACTAATTGGGGCCGGAGTGTTTGGATTTCATAATATTCGGATTATCCAAAATAATTTTCTATACGATTAAATGTATTATCTACGAAAATTATTTTACTGCGCGCAAATGTACTATGTTAATTATTGAAAATGAAAATATATTAGTTCTGTTCTTAAAGGTAACAATCTTATGAGTTGCGGTGTAGTGATCAGCACACGTAGCATCTATGCCAGAGGTTCATGGTTCGATTTCCAGTCTGCTTTGCTTTAGATTTGTGTGCATAACGTCGGACGTAAAACAAAATATCTGCCTGGTAAATCCAATACACTGCAGCGTTTAATACACTGAAAGTTGGATTTTTTTAAAAATATTACGAGGATCAATTTATTTGTTAAATGATTTAATAAATCGAGTGCAAAAATTAGTATAATTCATGAATTGTGTTTAAAAACCTTGTTTGAATTAAAACCCTGAATATATTTTTGTTAGTAATCAAGCAAAAAACATAATGTAACACATTGCTTGAACTAGAATCTTTCTAGTATGTTAATTCATATATAGGTCTTTTATGTGAGGGAGGCAATTGTAAACAACCTCGCTCCTCGTTTTTACTTAGTAAAACCTCTAGAGGTTCAAACCAGCCTTTGGTTGTTGATTTAAACAACAGGCCCTATATATCGCAAACCAGCCTTCGGCTGATGACCAAAACAACAAAATCACTGCTAATGTTAGGTTATATTGTTAATTATTTGCATTGGCAAGAGAAAGTTGTGTAAGTATTTCACAGCAGACTTTTTATTTTAAGTTCATTCATCCTTTCAATGTTCGTGTAATATTTTTATTATATTCATAATTGATCTTTAATATCGTTTGATTATTATTTTGTTTATTACATTTTGTATTATACCGTTATTTTCAATAATGGTTTATTATCTGTGAAATAACAAAAAATAAAAATAAGTTTTCAATAAGAAAGTGTTGGATAAGTGAAGAAGTGAAATAAAATTAGTTTTTTTTTATTTTGACTTCAGTCTTATGAACGATGTTTATAAAATACATATTATATTACAAAATAAACATTAAACAGGCTAAGCTTATTATAGAATTAATAACATTAAAAACCGAAGCTCAATTGATTAGATCCAGTAACACATTAAAAAATAAAAGTTAAGTACAAAGTTACTATTGAATTTCTATTTGTTTATAATAATCTTTCAGTACCAACAAACTATTGACTGCAAACAAAATTATTGAGAATTGAAGTGTAAGAAGTATTTGTATTCATGGCTACATTTTTTTCTCTTTATTTAGGAAATTCACAATCTGTTGGAAAGAATCAGTGAATGTGATAACACAAAATTTGGAAAAAATTAACATGGTAAATAAACGTGAGTGGAGACAAAGTCCTGTGACAGAACTCCGACGTGAATAGAAAAGTGTAGCATTAATTGCAGCATTTAGTACTAGAATGTAATGGATAGTCAATTACAGTACTACGTTAATTGATGAGATATCGGCTCCATCGACGTTTTAGTCGTTTTATTGGATTTTTTGGGAGAGTATGCTTAGCCAGATTTGTGATCAATGGGTTATGGTGGTTCACGAGTTTCTTTCTAAGTATTAAAAATACTTTTTAATCAGATAATATGGTCTATCAAATTATTTAGATGTAGATATTAAGAGCTCTGATTATATATGGTTCAGCGAAAAAATCAGATGTTAACGGGATAAAAGGTTTTCAAAACATAAAATTCATGTTTAATCGCATGCAATCCAAAACTACTGCTACGTATTAAACTCTTTTATTCAGCAAAACGTGAAAATAACCACAACACTATCCAAAATTATTAAAAATCATACACTCATTTTCATTCAAAATCACTGGAATCTAGAGATAAAAAGGTTTTTACACCTACTTTTTGTTTAAAATCCACAAATAAGATTAAAAAAAAAAAAAATCTCTTGTGAAACACTCACACGACTTTCTCTTACCAATGTAAATAATGCACAATACTACTTACTTTTAATCATGTAAAGTAAAAACTATAAACTAATTTTAACCATGAGTGAATAACCCAAAATGGAAGTCAACCTATGTAGAATTTAATAATACGGTAAATTAATAATTGACGCTAAACTAGGCTCTGTAGAATAAAGTTTTAAAAACACTAGTGTGTAACACTCGCACCACTTTTTCTTGCCAATGTAAATGATGAACGATACGACTTGTTTTTAATCATGAGTAAAACAACGTAAAATGAATAAACATTAACTAATTTTAATGGAAGTAAATGAAGGAAATTGATCCATAATGGAAATCAATCTGTGTAAAAATTAAAAATCGTTAAATGACTAATTGACGCTAAACTAGGCTCTGAATAAAAAAATTTTATAGTATATTTTTTGCTATAACTTTGATTGTATACATCAGTCGTTAATGGATATTAAAGCTGCACTATAAAAAATACCGATTTGATGAGAAATATTCAGAAAATCACTAATTGATGCCAACTGAACCTTGTAGAAAAACATTTTTGATATAAAAATTGTAGAGTTCTTAATTTTCTACAACCTAAATAATACTATAGGCTACCCTTTTCCCGTAAAATGCATACTAAGGCCGAAAACTTTAAGAAACCATTTTTATTATTCCATCACAGACCCTTTCAAGAATCTTTGTAGACATCTCACTTACCATATTGTGTGTTGTTTGTTTAGGTCATCAGCTGAAAGGCTGGTTTGAACCTGTAGAGGTTTTACTAAATAAAACTAAGAGTGAGGTGGTTTAACATGCCTTCCTCACTGAGTGGAAAAGTGCGCTTATCAACATGCCGGGTCCTCTGAAAAACACACATTATCTACTGCAAATGACTCCTTTTTTCATTCACGAAATCTGGCTCATTTGGGTCTGGCTATATAATGAAATTCATTACTTTCAGAGGAGATAACTCTGATTAGTGTCTTTTACACCTCTACCTCTTCTGTTCTTAAATGATTCAGTCATTTAATTGGCTAACCATTTGATAAGAAACGGAACTATTTATTTTAGCCCTGCAACTAACAGATTGAGTGTAAATAATTCACTCCGCCTGAAAAGACACTCCAACTGTCTGTTATGTGCATCATATCGTGTAGGCCTAAATAATAAAAAAATTAATACAATTTTTTTTTAAATTGTAGATCCCATTTTTAAGAAAAATTCAAAAAATGAAAAATCGCACAAATAAACTTCCTCTGGTTGACTGATTTCGATGAAAATATTTGTGTTGGATTTCGTAATGGTACCTAAGTCCCAAGTTTCAACTGCGTATGTTTTTTCCGTTCTCGAGATATTTTATTCATGCACACGTACGGGGGCCTGAAGACTTGTATCACCAGTGAAAAGTAGATTTTTAAAAAATCGACGTGAAAACAATACTTTCCTTTCCTTATTTATAAGTTATAGGGAATGGGACAGTAAAAGTTCTGGATACGGTAAAAAATCGACTAGGATTTCCGACTCTGTGTGCCTTAATCAAGACGGGAAACTGTACATTACACATGTAAACCGTAAGTAATGCTGGTGTATTAATTTACTGTTGTATTTTTGGTTTTTAATAAAGACAAAAAAGAAAACATTTTTGTTACCTATAGTTTAAAAAGTAGTTTCTGGAAAATAAAGTACGTGAATTATTTTTAACAATTTTTCTTCTTTAATAGAATACACTGTATATAATAATGACAAATTAAAGAAAAAAATAATAAATAACGTTACAAACGCTTTGTAGTAAAACATAATAGTGCTATTTCTATTAGTGTTATTACTTAGTGTAATTCGTGAAAAAATCGCGTGTTTTCCAGTTGATTATTTTCACTTCTTGAAATTAAAGTAAATCATACTCTATTTAGCAATATAATACAATGACCTTGTGTTTTAACAAAATTTACCTGCTTTAAAAACACTATTAAAGGCAACCGACAGACTACTGGCGCTAAAAATTAAGAGTAATGTTTTTGTTTCAAACGTTTTTAGTTTGCCTGTACTATTAAATTACCTGTATAATGTCAGTTGGGAGCTGCTATCCCATTTAGTGGAGTAATTTGTATTTTTACCTTTTTTTAATTCTATACTTCTGTTTTTTTAATTTTAATTTGTTATTTTTTTAATTTTATTTGAAGATAAATATTTATATTTTAAAAATTGTATACATAGTAAAATACAGTAATTATAATTTTTTAAATTTATTCTTGCATTCAAATTTATTTTTTCAGTATTCAAATATCTTATGTAACTAGTAGATCTGCATAACGTACTGGTTAAAATCGTTATTAAATTTTTACAATAGAATACAGCGAAATTTACAATCTGTTGCTATGTAGAATAAAAGCAGATGAACCTTTTTACTAGTTATTTTTTTTTAGATGAGCCTTTTTTTAGTTAACATGAACGAATAAAACCTCCCAATGGAGGAACTTCGTAAAATTAATTCATGTGTTGTATCGTCATTTTAAGAGATTGTCATTCTTCAGTCGGTGAGAGTAGTTCGAATTATGTAAAAGTTAGATGATTTAAGTGTGATTCAAGACTTCTTTGTTATTTTGTACTGAGTTAGTGGATTTTTTGTTTAAATTATAGGAATGTTTATTAAGACATCGTTATTGAAAATAATTAAATTATTCGATAATACGACTTATTGGCTTGCTATTTCATTTATTTATCCGTTTCATTTCGGGCCAGCTAGGGATCACGTTAGGATAAACAACCTATTGGTTTTTGATTTAGAACTCTTTAGATTACCTTTATCTTTCTTCTTACTATTTAATTGCAGTTGTTTAACTTAAGTTGCTATCTTTCTGGGACCGTTAATTTCGTCATTTTAGTTCAATGTAGAGTATCTTTAGACATTTCTGAATCCATTTTTTTGCAGCCCACATTCTCAACACTTTTTTACTGTAAGCTTTTCTGTTTACTTCCATCCATCAGGTGTTCTGCTTTGGTTCTTCATGAAACCCTGCAAATCGGTAATCAGTTTTCTGAAATTGGTTCGATTCAGTACGGTTCTCAGTTTATTCCAGTTTTTTATTAATGCTTTCTGACTTCTTTAAACCACTTATCCGACCCCTAAATCTATTGTTTAGTGTATTAAAAATTTCTTTTGTCAACTGGTTTTTCATCCATTGTATTAAGATGTCCGTAAATTTTTAGTCTTTATTTTCTGATCGATTCCATTAATAATATTTCTAATTTATTTTTTATTTATTTTATTTTTTATTTTTTTCATGTTTTACTTTTATCATTTTTATACTCGTGTATTGAATTTTTATCATCTTGGGGTTTACTGATTACAGATATCAATTGGACGTTTTAAATATAGCGGTTAAAACTTTTGGGAATTTTATTTCCCCGTGAATTACAGTATTATTGTATTTAATCACAAAACTGGTTGATTTTTTATCAGTGCAATTACTTAGTCAAGCGTTGGTTTATGATATACAAGAAAATAAAAATCATCATTTTAGGAATAGTTTCTCCTGAAAATCATTTAACCTATGTTAATTTTAGAAACCCTATATTTTTTTACAATAACGGTTACAGTGATTGTTTTCAAATTCTAGCCTACTTACATTACTGTCTGAAGCATGGCGTACGATTACAATTACCTTTATATTTTGTTGGGATCGTGGCTCACTAATTTTTTGATACATTCAAAAAATCTTTAAAAACTTTGAATTTACACTTTTCTGACAATTAGAAGTCATGTTCATATTTAGATTTTAGTAGTGAATATTTTGAGAAGTGATAAGAAAAACTTCAAAAATTATTTCTGAATTATAAATACGAGTATATGTTTTCGGCCAATTAAATAAAGCGGTTATTCCTTTCTTGAGAACTTTACCCTAATGAAAATTTTAAAAACCTTATTTTCTGAAAACTGGTTCTTTGACTTTCTTTGAAAATCTTTGTACATAACATAAAATAAGTACATAATCTAAATGCATTGTAATAGAACAAAGTTCACCGTATTAAATTTAAAGTCAAATCTTTTGAAGTAGCCATCACCATCCTTCTCTTTACTTCAAATTAATAAATTATTTCCCGTGAAGAAGTATTACTGTATATAAACTTAACTTCTAGAAAATAAGTACATAATCTAAATGCATTGTAATAGAACAAAGTTCACCGTATTAAATTTAAAGTCAAATCTTTTGAAGTAGCCATCACCATCCTTCTCTTTACTTCAAATTAATAAATTATTTCCCGTGAAGAAATATTACTGTATATAAACTTAACTTCTAGAATATATTCATTTGCTATCATAAAAACACATAACATTTAGCCTATTCAAGTTGTTTTTGCCACGTATTTATGTATTATTTTATTTTATTAAACCATTAATAATAATTGTAATTTTTGATTAATTGTAAATCCGTATTACATTTTATTTGCGCCTTGAATTACATGATAATTACAATAAATCTTATTATAATTTATTACAGTCACTTAAGATGCATAGCCTATTTACTTATATTAGGCTAATACAATAAATGTTTAGTAAATAGGCCTTATATTACTAAAATTTATGTGGCAAATGAAGAATAATGTTGTAAATGGCATTTGAAATGAATCTCGGGTAATAAACAGTCTTGTCCGTTTTTAAACATACATACAATAGAAGGATGAAATGTAACAACGTTTGCTACAATGCCTAATAAAGAATTCAGTGTGACGTTGCGACAAAATACGATGTATATTATTATATTTTATACATATAGGCCTATATACAGGATGTATCAAAAGTGTGGAAATACTTTCAACGGTTAACTATTTGAAAAATCAAGTTAATGAGTTTTGTTTAATCCCCTATAGATACCTTCAAATTACTGCCAAACTGTTGAAAAAAACAGTACAAATATTAAAATGAAAAAAGTACATTTGTGTTCTATAAATCTCTTCATTTTCTAATAAATAATAAAGGTCTTAAGTTTCTTAACTCCTTTAAGTCCAATGTTTCATTAAATTCAGCATAAGATATTTATAACAGTAAAAATTTAATAAGGTATTAGATTGTAGGGGATTTTTAACTAAAATAGCCTTATCTTCGGGTTGATTAATTATCTCTTATTACTACTTTCTGATTCGTAACGATTTTTGAATTTGAATAAATTCATTTTATAACTACTGCGGGTAGTAATTGTTGTTTAGGTCATCAGCCGAAAGGGTGGTTCGAACCTCTAGAGGCTTTAATGAGTAATACGAGGAGTGAGGTAGTTTACTATTGCCTTCCTCACTGAGTGGAAAAGTATGCTTATCAGCGTGCCGGCTCCTCTGAAAACCATCTACTTTCTACCCTGCAAATGACACCTTCACTTCATTCATCACAGGGGATTAATTATGTATCAATAACCTTCTCGTCTTTAATTTATATAGAAATGTCGCTTGACACTTATCTGCACTCTTGTAGCTAAGTTTAGTAACTAAGTATCAGTAGTCCTGTATCAATAATCACTTTTCTATTCATGTAAGTGTTATTAATTACATTCTATCATAACTATTTACTAAAACTTTCGCAAAACCGATGTATATTTTGTTTGAATAAATTTAACAAAAGATAAATCTTACCGTAAGGCAAAGTCTTTTGATGCAACCTCTTTATTTAGGCTAATTATTAAATAGTTGAAAAATATTAAAAATATATCATTGATGTCAAAGTTAGTTATTCAATACTTCGTGTTTTTTGAAAGAAAAAAATACTTCCAGTTAGGATTACCTTTTTATTTTGGAAATACACGTGATGATATTTTTTTATTAATGGAGTGGTTTAATCTCAATTATCATGCAATTATACATTTATTTAACGTATTTTTAATTTAGATATAAATATTTAAGGTATTGTAGTTGTCAAGTAGACTATTTTACACTTCTGGTTGGCACCCTGTTAGTTTCTTTTGTTTGTTAAAACGACCCTTATAATATTAAATTGGTTTGAATTGGTTTAAATTTTTTTGAATCATATTGTAAATGTTCTTATAAAACTATGTTAATTACGTCGATACTGGTTATTCGAAAAAGACATTTAATAATACTTGGATAAGGGATCTTCATAAGGTCAATTGATTAATTGTAGTTATGACTGCAAGCTCCCATACGTAAGGTAAATCAAGTTTTAAAATATGAATAATACTAGATATTGTTAAAAAAGTATATACCGTATAAACTTATGCAATATGTAAGCCTAAATATTTTTTGTTATATTAATTTTTTTTTTCTCATTCATTCAATATTGAACATAAGCTTCTTCTAAATTTCTACATGTTTTCATGTTTCGTGATTGCTGTGTCCAGTTTACACCACACTCTTGATGTCATCTCCCCGTCGCATCATCGGTTCATTTACATCGTATTGTTCCTGCTCATGATCTTGGTATTTCAATAAAATTATTCAATCGACCGTTTATATGTCTTTCATTATGGCCGAACATTTACGTAAAATATATTAAAAGTATTTAAATAATAAATCAAGTATCATAAAATTATTTTTGAAAAACATCCAATTTATCTGTGGTGGTTTTATATTACTCGAAAGTTAAATGATGGTAGCTTATCGGAACTCATAAGTTTTGAGGTAACAATAACATGTAAGGTCGCGTTATCAAATTTACAACTGTTCAAACAAAAATTGTTTCAACTTTTGATACAACCTATATAAAAATATAATATGCACATAGAAATGGTGTGCACACGCCCAACCGAATGCGCCGGTACTGTAAGAGAAGACAGGATTTGCTTACTCTACGTTCTAACTTCATCAGTTCCGTTCATTCGTTTCATACGGTTCAATATAAATCGTACATAAGGATTGCTATACACTCGACACTATTTTACATCTTGTAGGCTTGTATAAATACTTATATATAAATGTATACGACATCAGGAGATCTACAATGCGTATGGTGTTGACAGGAGAAGGCCGACAGAATGATGTGGAGGCCATACAAGAGCTGCCTGCTGACACACCTATTATTTTTCCTTATTTTATTTTAGTGGGTGTGAGAAATACGGAAATTTATTTATATTTAAAAAAATAATAATTATAAAACAAAAGGTGCGTGGGGTTATTCTTATTTCACTTTTACTTTAAGTAAGAATTTATTTTTAAAAATACATTTGTGTATTTTTAAGTTCACTTTTAAATGTCATTTTACCTGATAGGAAAATAGAAGAAAAATAATTGGTATTTTTAATGGTATTATTTGCATTATGAGGTTGAAAATAAAAATAATGAGCTACAGTTGTTTGTACAAAACCTGAAGCCTTATAAAGTTTGATTTTAACCTGTTTCCATTGACAGAACTTATAGATCTGCGAAACTTAAATGATAAAATATTTTAAGTGAAGCCCACATACTTATAGATAAGAAAAACTGTTTAAACGTAAAAGAGAATATTACAAAATTGTAGTTATAATATTGTAAAACTGAACGTGATTTTACTTTTCAAACGACCAAATTATAAATGTCAAATACTTTAGTATAGCTATTTTAAAGTCTTTTCCTGAATAAAGAATTATAATTTACGGTACCACTATAGTAAGTTGAAACAGTTTATTTAAATAAATTTTAATTGTGTTACTAATCGTGTGGTTCTAAAATTTGTACACCTTCATTAATACCCAACATTTTAATCTCCGACAAGTTTTAAAATAAATATATTAAAGTCAACTTGTGTTGTTTATATAAATAACCGAATTTAACAGTTAGAACTGAAAGTGATAACATACACATAACAATGTTATGTAGACGATTTTCTGGAAATAGGCTACTTCTTTCGTAATAAAATTTAAAATCTGGATTTTTTTACAACACTTTGACGTTGGCTACTGACTTGGTAGTTTTTTAAAATTCAGTTAATCAGCTAATATTTTCTATAGCAATTTCAAACAACGGAAAATATAATAAAAGTATTATCAAAAGTTACCAGGAAAACATAGAACGGAGGAAGGAGTTAAGCTGTAATTTTAATAGGTAACCCTAATGTATATACATTGAAATTTGTTCTATTCAGAACAATAAGCAACCTGATAATCCAAGAGATGAGAACGGTATTCTATGTATGATGTGTAATCTTCTAAAGACTCAAGCCGATCATTCATGAGAAGTATGGGTAATTGAACGCCAAGCATCAAAATACACCAGTAACCATTATAATACTAGACAGGGATCTAGTATTGAAATCCCTATATAATAGATAGCCTACTACCTTTCTGACTTAACTGCTTAAGATTTGAAGAATGGAACTAGTTATCAATAAGAAAATACAGAAAGGAAGGGGTTAAAATGATGTTTTGAGTTGGGGAAAAGGGGCTGATTTGGTACGGGCATATGAGAAGGTTGCCCATAACAGACAGGTGGAGTGTTACTTGCACTCAATATGTTAGTTCCAGGGCTTCAAAAAATCGTTCTGTTCTTATCATATGGTCAGCCAATTACATGATTGAATCATTTAAAAATAGAAGAAGTACAGGTGTAAAAGACACTTATCAGAGTTTTCTCCTCTGAAAGTAATGAATTTCATTATACAGCCAGATCCTGTGGTGAATGAAGTGAAGGTGTCATTTGCTGGGTGGAAAATGTGAGCTTTTTGGAGGGCCTGGCATGCTGATAAGCATACTTTTCAACTCAGTGAGGAAGGCTTGGTAAACCACTTCACACCTTGTTTTACTCAGTGAAAAAGGAGGACGGAGGCTGATATTTTAGAGTCCAAGAGAGATAGACCCAGATGGTTCTTAACAAAAGGCAGGCGAGCTGAATAAGATCGAGGAGGAGCGAGAACTTCGGGAGGAGGATTGTATGGATCGGTACAAAAGGAGGCAGAGGTTGAGAAAGGAGAAAATTGTAGGAAAACCTTAAAACAGTCATTTGGAGAAAAAAATGTATGAGTCCGTCTGGATTTTAACTGAAATACTCATTAATCTCTGAAATGTTTCTTCATTCCTTAAAAATGTAGATTGTAGAACAGTGAATTACTAAAATTAGTTCGTGATCAAATATTACTGAATAAGATTTCTACATATTTTATAGCATAACTGAAGACATTTGAAGAAGATTGGGGTAACATGGAAACAAAATAAAAGTCTTTTAGAAATTATTGAAAATTTTACCTGAATTTTCCAATACTGATAGAATTAATTTAATAATAATTTTGTATTGATATTATGTAAAAGTAATATTATTTAACAATAAATAATAAAATTGTTTATTAATTATAGGAAGTTTACCAGTAGGTACATTTAAAAATTTTACATAAATTTTGTATTTAAATATTTAGATTCAATAAAAAAAGATCTTAGCGTGGGCGTTAGCTTGTTGTAAAAATAAGGTATGAAATTAAGCGTTGACCAAAGAAAAAAAGAAATTTTAAATGTATGATAGGTTGCCTACAAAAAAAGAAATAAAACTGATGGACAAGATATATCCTTTATTCTTGAAAGATAGATTTATTTTCTGTTTGAAAAGATTTAGTAAACAAAAAAAAGTAAATAATAAAGGGACGTTTGGTTTAAAAAACGAGGTCCAAATAAAATAATAGCATAGCTCATCTTTAAAAGTCTGCAATAATCTTCATTCGATATTGATTTATTTGCGAATATGAATTTATCTGAAATAGTAAAAAGAATAGTAATAATAATAGTTGTATAAGAGGGAACAAATGATAATGATAGGGTTGGTTAACGTTGAGCGGTGAGCGGTTAGTGGACGACTTAAGTCTAAGAAGATAGAACGTAAGGCCGTGCACGCAGTACACACAAGAAAAACAAGACCTGTTGAATCCCCGGCCGACCAGCTGTAAGAATGTTCCTTGCGGCGCCCATGCATAATATCGTCGAATATTCGTTCTGTTAGATCGACAGATAGGTTGGACGGTTGGATTTTACAGAGGAAAGAAAAAGGGAGCAAACAGAGATAGCGATGATGATGTTCATGATGATGATGATGAAGGAGAAGGAGAAAAGGAGCGATAGAAAAGAATTCTGGCACTCTGCAACTAAACATAGTATGTACTTACATACGTACAAACATACGTACAAAAACATAAGGCGTCTTCGTTTCTAACCCCCCATTCTAATCTATAAGAAAACAAAAATGATCTTTGAAAATTTCCTATCATCTATAATGCTTTAATTATGCATATAATATTTATTATGTTTTTACTGATTTTACCCTAAAGCGTTAAAAATGTTGATGATCATTACTATAAAGATGATGATGACGATACTTCGGAATGAACCAACGAAAAAGAATCAAGTTACATAGACGTGTACACGATAAAACACACAGGCGGTAGTTGATGGCATTTAGTCTTTCTTGATGTGTTTTCTTCTTCATCTTCTTATCTAATTCATTAAATTTCTTTACTATTTTGCTTATTTATCTTGTTGTCGTTGTCTTAACTTAAAGATTTAAACAAAACATTATAAGTGTACGTCGTACGACAAATTACTTTTCAGCCTACTCTTATTGTATATTGTGCATATAATAGTTAACTGCATGTTAAGTTACAAAGAGTTCTTCTTTAGCTATATATGTGAATACGTGTCGTAGTTTTATACATGCATTCATTTACACTTCCCGTCGTTGCAATGCATTTTTGCATTTTCTGACGGAAACAAGTACATTCAATGACACCAAACACACATTGACTTGCCTACGATTTAACGGATGGACTATGGTGACTGCAAAGACTGATTACTCTACGAATGTGAACATAGAATCTTAAATAAGTACTGCACATAAAATTTTATGCATCTTTTATTTTTATTGTAACGGTATCTATATAGAACTATATTGTAAATAATTTTCTGAGAACTTTATGATTGGTTACATTGTAAATTCTTAGTTATTTTAAACCATTGTTAGTCATTTTGTTCAAAATTATTGTCCACTAAACTTAATTAATTAACCTATGTGTTTTCATCCATATAAGAAACATTTATTTTGAAAGAAATTTATAATCAGTTTTCTTATATTTTTAATTTGTATACACGACGTCATCTCTGCGATTACTTCAATAATATTATTTTTTATTTCCTTGAGCCCCTCCAATCTTTGAAAGATTGTAAATCATCTACAATTTATGTAGCCTGCTCGTATAATAAAAAATATCTTATGTCAAATTCATGTAAATTATATTGCCAGCTATTTAAGTAACCTGTATAATTTTTAATAGAAGGTACCAAAAAGTTACAACTAAATCATTGTGTTGTTTAGGTCAACAGCCGAAAGGCTGGTTTGAACCTCTGAAGGTGTTACTAAGTAAACACGAGGTGGTTTTCTATTGCCTTACTCACTGAGTTGTAAGAGTATACTTATCAGCATACCAGGCCTTCCGAAAAACACCCACTTTCCACACTGCAAATGAGAACTTCACTTCATTCACCACAGGGTCTGGCTGTATTGTGAAATTCATTACTCTCAGAGGAGGTAACTCTAACTAGTGTATTACCCCGCACTAAATCATTACAATTCAGAAAAAAGTTTTTATTAAATTGAAATTTGGAAAGTACACCAACATTGTTTACGTATGCTTAAATGGTTAATCACGTGGTGGATGAAATACCAATTTAATCCAAAGTAGATTGTTGGTTTAATTGCACCTGATTTGTTGATTCTATATAAATAATTCTGTTTCTTTATTTATGGTCATTGAAGTAAATGACTGAAACTTTCAAGAATAGGAAAACGAGAGTTTTGTAATTGACATTAATTATATCTGTTCTGGAATTTATTGAAGATTTTACTACACTGAGAGACCTTCTAATGAAATAAATGTGTCTGACGCAGAGTGAAAAAGTAAGTACTTTTCAAGAGGCCTTGCATGTTGATAGACATTTATGCATTTCAGCCTAGTGAGAAAGGTAATAGAAAACCATCACCTTCTTCTTCCTCTTTTTTTCCTCTCCCATTAGGCGATTTTACAGCACAAGGGTTATCTCAACCATTTCTGCCTCTGCATAATCCAATCCTTTTGTCCCAAAATTTATTTGCTTTGAACCCAAAATAATATTGTGTGAGGGTTTAGCCCAATGATAGGTTTACAGGTGAAGGGATGGCTTATTTGGATCTCCTATTTATTCGGTTTACTCCCACCCCTCATTTTACACTCCTGTCTAAAGATCATTACTTCTTGAGTCGTCGACATCAATCTGGCCTTCAGGTTATGTGAATAACAAGAGGACGATTCCTCGTCTTCAATAAAAATCAGTTTACCGACCCTATTTTCCGCTCGGGTTTACCCAGCTGGATTACTCGGCGTAGCAGGACTGCTACCCAGTACTGATAGCTAATTTACTTCCAGAATATTGGTTTCATATTGTTTTTCTCGTTAACTGTATGAATCGCCCATTTGTTGGGTATTGAAACGTGCACATTGGAAACAAAAAATTTCTGGTTGAAGGTTACATTCCGTATCACTTCTATTTTAGTTTTCCTACACCCAAAAACTCATTTCATAGTAAGTTGGCGAAGAAATAGAGGAGAAACTGGCTCCATTCCCCTTCGACCAGAAATGAACTCCTTGATTCTTTGAAATTATAGCATAGTGTAGCGCTGGTTGTGCAAGAGTTGAGTGTGATAGGCCTAGAGAATTCTCTTGATTGAATTCTTACGTTGTACGATGGAAGTATTGAGCTTCAACTTTCTCATTTTTTAGGACCGAAGCTCCTCCTCATTCATTTTTTAGTACTCAGTCAACGTCTGACATTTTTAGTAAAATTTTTGGGGTTCACACAACCAATCTTAAAGACTGCAGATCTGACAGCTACAACAAATTCAGGATTGTAACGGGTGTTTTATTAAGGACGCAACACAGATTATAAGAAGATAAAAGCAATACATCGGTAAATTTTCTGTCCCCCAATCGGTATGTTGGTAACAGTGTACTCAAGGCCAACTACCTAAGACAGTTAAAATGTTCCAGTCAAGCATTAGTGTGGTGACAGCAGTCGTTTCGATATATTGTGTCAGCAATGGTTTTCTCCAAGGAAGAACCACGCAACCTATATTAAAAGCCACAATCTACGGCATATTTTTATGCTCCGTACTTTTCAAATTATTAAATAATCTAAATTATTATTTTACAAATGAATAGCAAACTGCAATGAAAACATTGTATTACTTCTATCTTCTTATAATTAAGGTTGCGTCCTTAATAAAACAGTCGGTTCTTCCTTGGAAAAAAACTATTGCTGACACAATATAACGAAACGACTGCTGTCACCACACTAATGCTTGACTGGAACATTTTAACTGTCTTAAGTAGTTGGCCTTGAGTAAACTGTTACCAACATACCGATTGGAGGACAGAAAATTTACCGATGTATTGCTTCTATCTTCTTATAATCGGTTGCGTGTTAATAAAACACCCGTTATAAGACAAAATATACGAGGTCTGTTCAAAAAATAACCGAACTTTTTGAAGTACGCGCTAACGGGGTTATTTAGTGACGTGCGGTAGGCAACGCACTGTTCTAAGTCATTTTTTTTGTAAACACACGTTCTTGGATTGTTGATATCTCATTTACTTTTCGTGTTGTTGTTTTTTTAGTACGACGGTTTAAGTGCTAGTGACGTTTTTGTAACGTGTAATATTTGGGAGAAAGATGCATGCAACGTGAAATTATGCGTGAGACTGGGGAAAACTTTCAGAGAAACATTTCAACTTTAGAAACAAGTTTATGGAGATGATTTTCTGAGTCGAAAGCAATGTTTTGAATGGTTTTCTAGATTTAAAAGTGGTCACCAGTCAATTGAAGATGACACTCGACCAGGAAGGTGATGATTACTGTTTTTTCGATTTCAAAGGAACTGTGCATTTTGAATTTTTGCCTCAAGGTGAAACAGTGATTTGTGTGTACATGAAGGCGTTTTAAAACGGTTACGTGATCAAATTTGCAAAAAGCGACCAGAGTTGTAAAGAAATAACTTATGCTTTCTACATCACGACAATACATCCGCACATTCAGCTTTGTCAATTCGTTAGTTTTGTGCCAAAAATCAGATGACTGTTCTCCCTCATCCTCCGTACTCGCTCGATCTGGCACCTTGTGATTTCTTTTATTTACGAAATTACAATCGGTGATGGAGGACGCCTTTCGAGACTAATGACGACATTGAAGAAAACTCCTCATACGTAGACCTTGAATCACATCTCAAACGAGGCTATCCAGGACTGCTTTGCGAAGTAGAAACATCGCTGGGAAAAGTGTGTAAATAGGGGAGAGGAGTATGTTGAAGGGGACAAGAATGAATAATATTATGTAAAATTAAAAATTAAGATCGAAAACCAAAAGTTCGGTTATTTTTTGAACAGAACTCGTAAACCTTAAACAAAATAAACTGAATTATCGAAGTGGAATCACTCGTACATCTTGAATAGGCCTATGTATAAAATTTCTCAAAGATTTGTGATAATTTATCTCCAGCGATTATTAATTACTATTTATGATGTCATCCCAGTTGATACAACATAATGTTGTGTATAATAAATACAATATTGTTGATTTGTGATGTGTTATTCCTGTATCTCACCAGTAAGAAGCCAGAAGATCCAGATGAAAAATTTGTTGCAATGGGAATGAAGTATTTTATTATTGTTACGCAAACCTTTGTAACCTATGTTCGTTTTATTTAACCTGTTAATACAGAACTGAATTGTATTAAAACTGGTACATGGTGGTAGACAAATATTGCTCGTATAAGTTCAGTTGTATTGTTGGCAAGATCAATTCAATTCTACAATTCTGTGGGTGTACGAGGTGAAGTGCCTTTCGTGTGGGGAGGCACTTTGTGCAAGTGTGCCAGAGAATGAAATAGTATGAGAAAGAGAGAGGGGTAAAGGGGGTTTCGCGTGTTTGGTACTGTCGTTGGATCGGATGGAATGCTAGGCTAATCCTCTATCCACCAGTATTACTGTATAATTGCGAATCTCTTTTCTAAGTGAGTCTTGCTTGCCATACAAACTGAATATAATAATACAGGTTGGCTCAAAAGATTATTTGTCCTTTTTAGGCTCCATGTTGTATAAAGATCAATTGACATTTTCCGCCTGGAAGAAAATTGATAGAATGTAAAAGTAATTTATGACCGGCTTTATTACTGATATAACCTTACACTGAAAGTTTCAAATTTTATTTATTTTCATACACCATGAAAAGCAAGAAACACTTCAATGAAAAAGGAAAGTATTGCTTTCATGTCGATTTTTCAAAATCGAGTTTTCACCGGATCTACACGTTTTCAGACCCCTGAACCCAAAAAAAACATGGTTTTAGCGATTGGTCTATGTGTGTGTGAGTGTGTGTGAACAAAATATAAGTTATTAAGAACGAAACATCGTACGAACTAGAAACTTGAAACTTAAGTTAGGTACCACTAGAGGTACGACACGATCATTTTTATTAAAATCGGTCAACTAAAGGAGTAGTTTATTCGTGTCATTTTTCACTTTTTTGCTATTTTCTCAAAAACGGCTCCTATGATTTTTTTAAAATCACCTCATTTACTACATTTTTTATGCTCTACAAGATAGGGTAGGCGCCATGTCAGCTGAAATTCTTGGGGAGGCTGTTTTTACGTAAAAAAATTGTTTTTTTCTTTAATTGTAACTTTAATATGCATTTTAGCGCAAAAATGTATATAATATAAGTTGTAAAAAATTTAAAATCCTACAACTTTTATTTCAAACATTTTTTTGTATAACGCTTAATTAAGTGTTAATTAGCGATTTTTTGTGTTTTTCTCACGAAAACGTGTTAGAAATCCATTTTTTTAAGATTTCAGCCTTAGTATGCATTTTACGACAAAAGTGTATGTAATCAAATTTAATGGAAATTAAAAGATCTACAACTTTTATTTACAGTGTTTTTCTCTACAGAGCCTAGTTTAGTGTGAAAGAGCGATTTTTCATATTTTTAAGAAAAACTGAGTTTGATTTTCGTTTTGCGTCTTTCACTCATGATTAAAATTAGTTAATGTTTTTGAGGTTAGTTTTATTATTTATTTCTGTTTTATTAATAATGTTAGGTTATATGGTTCATTATTAACATTTGGGAAGAGAAAGTTGTGTGAGTGTTTCATACCAGATTTTTTATAAATAGTATATCGTACAAACTAACATTTTGTGCTGATTTCCTTACGTCCTTACATATTTCTCGGTACTCTTTAATATGACCACGTGTGTTTGATCACTGCTATCTTCATATAAGTTACTTAAAAAACTGTCTTTTACAATAATTTATTTATTTTACTTTTTTTCTCCTGTATGAAATATAGGTAAAGAAAGGTTTATTTTCGCGTCGGTTTTTGAAGTAGATTTTTCACCGAAAATCACGTTTCAGATCACATGATCTCAAAAGAGATATAAGTAGTTAAAACTCGGAACTTTATTTAGGTACCAAGGAGATCAGACAAAAAATTTTCACTAAATTCGATACACCAGAAATAGGCCTAACTGTTTACTAGGAAATTATTGAGTTTTTGCATTTTTTTTTTAAACGGGTTCTACAATTTTCATTATAATCACCTCATTTACTTAATTTTTGTACTCTACTAGATAAGATAAGTGGTATATGTGGGGACATTCGCGTGGTAACGGACTGTGCTCTCATAGTAAATATTTTTCAGATTATGATCTGAATATGCATAAAAGTAAAGGTGGTAAAGGTGTAGATAATTACCTGGAAATATAAGAAAATAAAAAACCTACTACTTTTTTTATGCGTTTTTTTCTACAGAGCTTGATTAGTATCAATTAGTAATTTTTTTGTATTTTGCTCATCGAAATCGGTAAAAAATTGTTTTTAAGCTAAGTCAAGAAATATGTTGTTTTAAAGTGACAATGTTATGACATGAGTTTGGTACAAAAGATAATAAAAATTTTTGAAAATTTAAACCCTTAATAATCTTACTTCGTTATATGGAGTAGTTATTAATTTTACGTATATTAGGCTTACTTTTTCAAAATTGGTTCTATTTTATATTAGCAAAAGAAAGTATTGTGAGTGTTTCACACTAGATTTTTTCGTTTTTAATATTTATCTGGACCTATGGACTACAAATTTATGGCACAGCTAAACCGAGCAATCTACAAAAATTACAAGCCTTTCAGTCAAAATGCCTACGTTTAATCACCTACGCACCTTTTTATGTCAACAACAAAATTCTACATGACGACCTTAATATTCCGTTCATAAGTGAAGTAGTTAAGTCCAGCTACAGTGTTTTTCACAGAAAATTGCATGATCACCCCAACGAATTAATCACCAAACTATCGGATGCATCACTACCAGGAAATCTGCAGCGCAGGTTGAAACGTCAATGGGCCAGAGATCTTCTATAAAGTGATTTATTTTATTTTTCTTTCTTCTTTTTTTTCTTATGTTGTTATTTATCATTCATGTATCATGAACTTTATTTCATAGAACATATACCAATGGGTATCACTGTTCTTTTTCATTTATTTATTTTTATTTTTTTTTCCTTGTCATCCTTTGTTTACTGTCATCTAATTTGCTCGTTGTATCTTCGTATATAGTTGCAAATAAAGTTATTAAAAATAAAATAAAAAATAAAAATTTAACTGAGGAAACACTTTTTTAAAATATTGATTAAAAACTTTTAAATCACCTTGTTTATCTGTGCAGCGATGTTCAATATTATAATACATTTTATTTATTATCATTAATACAAAACAGCTGAGACCACATTTTTTATATATTTCTTATAATAAATTTATTTGTGGAGGTCGTAGGTATGATGAACTTTAAATGTAACATGTAAAATAGTTTCAGCTGAATTTGTAATAAATTATAGCAAAAATACCAACATCTACAAATATAATTCCTACTGTCATTTAATTAATTATAATGTATCATTTTGTATTATGAGAAAAGGAAACATGAAAAAACTGAAGAATATTTAATAACCAGTACATTCATCTGTAGATTGTACCGCGAGTAGTCTGTCAGTTGGAACAGTAATAGAAGGCTTGTCCTTTCATGACTTATTACTATATATAAAGTTCTAATATGTAATGTAATTTAGACAAAATTGTAATATTAAATGCTACTAAAATAAGTATTCTCATTTACTGAAAGTAGAATTTATTATTGATAGTATTCAGTAACTTCAGTTATTACGTAACATTAGTTATTCAATTTAGTAGCTTACATTATTATTTATACTTATTAAAGAAACATTGAAACTTTAATTGGTATTAGCAAAAATTCAGCGTTTTTAGTCAAAGCTCTTATGGAGGATAGTTAACGCCCCTATTATGTAACCAATAAAACGCTACACTCAGACCTGAACGTACCCTACATAAATGACGTTTTCTTTAAACTTTACAAAAATTAGGAAGAAACTCGCGAACCACCATAACCCATTGATTTCAAATCTGGCTACGCAGACTTTCCCAAATAATCAAATAAGACGACTAAAACGTCGATAGAGCCGGGATCTCATCAATTAACGTAGTACTGTAATTGACTATCCGTTGCAGTGATCTAAAATGCTACACTTATCTATTCACATCGGAGTTCTGTCACTGGACTGTGTCTCCACTCACGTTTTTTATCATGTTAATTTTTACTTTTATCACATTTACTGTTTGTGTCTAACAGATTGTGAATTTCTTGAAGAAAGAAAAAACCTTTAATTGTTTAATTTGAACTGTTTAAAAAGTGCACAACTGTAGAATAAACCGTGAACAATAAAATACAAAATGAGAAGATATTTTAATAAATTAAAACTATATTCCATTGATAAAGTTTTACTATTCACAATAATGATAAGAAAATCAGTATTAAAAACATACAGTTTTATGAGAAATTTTATGAAAATTATTATAGGATAGTCTACGACAGTTAAATATTGAAAAAATATTAAGTAATAAATTTTTATAAAGGTTCCAAAAATGTTCTTCATTTGTAATAAATATTGACTAAATTTTTTAGGGTATCTCTTCATTAGGGGCTTTTCACGATAATAAACTTTTTTCCAATCTATTTATTGTTTTATTACAAAAAAATTATTAATAAATATGTTAATATTGATTTTACGTAATTTGCTAAACTTTTCAGTATAGCCTACAAATTATAATTTTTGTATATTTTACGATTTAATTTAATTTGTCATTCATGTATCCATATATTTTCTATTCATCTATGTATTTTATAACTGTCAACTAATAAATTTTTTAATTTAACCTAATTGAATTGCCTTGCAACTGCTCTAGAAAAGGAGTAGGCTATGCAGCTGGGGTATTTTTTGACATCAGCCAACTTATGATAGGGTGTTTTATGTGAGCTTTTATTCAAATTAGTCAGTATTTTCCCTGCACTTTTTTCTGATTTTTTTTTAAATTCTCTCTTATCGGTACTTCTCAGTTTCTCTCGACTTTGAACGATAAGTCATAAAATTAATAACAGCCAGAGTTCCACAAGGATCTATTCTCTCACCTTTACTATTCAACATTTACACTGCTGACATTGCTACATCTGATTAACGCTCAGCTTCGTTTGCGGATGACACAGTAATGCTTTCTTAAGCCCTTTTCTGCCGTTGATATAATGTTTCATTTAAAATATAATTTTTCTTAGAATCATGGAAAAATAATTACCGTCTTTTTATAGAACAAATCTTCTTGTTAAGTAGTAATTACTTCACTATAAACAAACAAAGACGTCATCTTCAAGATTTACAGTAGTTTGTCATAAAGCCAAAGCGACATTTGTGCAGTTATGACTCAATATTTTTAAAAAATTATAAAGGTCCGAATTCATTATCCGTGAGTTCTATTTCTTTGTGTAAGATGAAATTATTTTGGTCATTAATGGGATGGGATGAACGGAGGCCTACCTTAGAAGAATACATTTACCAAACTATATTGTTCATTTTCTGATTAATTTAAGCCTGTTTTGTTTAAATCTTATGTACTTATACAGTTTTCATTTCTTTTTTACAGGTATGGAATACGTCTGATTATTTCGTTCAGTGTAAGTGATTATTTTCATATAACCGTAATATTTAAGACTTACTAACTTTTTTAGTTTATTTAAAGTTCCATTAACAACTGAAGATGATGGATCTGGAGTCGTAGTTTTTAACATCTGATAATTTCTAGACTCTATGTGAGAATCAATCCCGGATCAACCGCTTGTAGACCAGCGAGATAACCACTACGCCTCAGAGGTGATCAGCCAGTTAATAACTTTTTGTATCTCATTTTATTCTTTTGAATATTTAAAGAAAATAAGTTAATATTTTTCAATAAGGTTAAGATTTCTTTTTAGAAACATTACGAAGCTGTTTTTGTATTTGTTGCTGAGAAAGTTTACTTGAAATTTCAGTGAGAATGATTTGTACCCATCAGTTGAAAAATATTTTGTAGTAAACAAGATAAAAGAAGTTTAAGATCTTTAGTCTGCTTAAAAGATATCTGAGGAGCCAATTTCAATAACCATTAATAGTTCATTATTGTATTTTGCGATGTAAATATGAAATCTGTCAAGTTTAAAAGATTTTTTTTCATGACTGTCATTTTGTTTGTTTATAAGGAAACCTTATTACACCGACTTACAAATGTTGGGATACTTGTACAAATTAGTAGGAACAAGTCTTCTAGGATTAACTTAATTCCTGTTTTGTATAGCCCTATATTTTTTGTGATATCTTATTTTTATCAAAAATATTATCGACTACTTACAGTTTTAAAGTTTAAGTAAATTAACTAGTAATAAAATGACGTGTCAGAAGAAATATCATTACGTTTAGTCGTCGACCATTGTTTTCTTCCTCTTCTTCTTCTTCTTCTTCTCTTCCTCTTCCTCCTCATTTGCGGATTAGGAACATTGCCTGTTCCAGCTTCTATCCATTTTCTTTGTGGCCTACTCAACGACCGTACTCTGGACGGTGATGTAATTACAATACCATTGTTACAATTATTTAAAAGATTTACTACCGAAAAATGTACATAACTATTTAAATTTTCTTGATTTTTTTCATCCAACCTTTGACTTTCGTTTTATACTGATTGTCAGTTATACATCGATTTAAGAAAATGAAGGGGCGTTGATAATACTTTGTAAAATCTTGTTCTGATATCGTTGTAATATCTCAATATTGCTGTTGCAGATCTTACCTCTCAGATGTTTCCCATTGTGATGCACAGCTATGTTTAATATGTCTATTGTAATTTTGTCGTGAACCCGTATTAGCCTACCTTAAGCCTATATAATATTATAATTGGTTTTTGTATATTATTTATTGAAAATATTTTTATCAGTGACTTGATAAATGAAGATAGAGTTCTCATATTAGATATACTAATTTTATTTTCAGTTATAATTATATTTCATAAGTGGATTGAAAGTAAAATAATTTAAAAAATGTTAATGCATTTATTTTTTAACGGTACTGATAGAAACGAATGAGTGTTATTAAAATTCCTAGAATTCATGCTTAGTAAATTGCTCGGATAGAATAAAATTAATAATTAACTTTGGATTAATATAATTGTCAGTGTAGTTTTTATAATAATGGAATAATATTTGGAGTAAAAACTAGAAAACTTGGGGCACATTTACTGCGTTTGCGGTCGCGGTGTACGGAAAGCCGTTCTTTTGATGTTAGAAAATAGTAATAGACCACTCCTGGAGTTCTGGTGAAGTTAAAGAATAGTGTAATGCAGAAAATGAAACTAACAAGTATGTGGCATCAATCAATGTCCAACATGATTAATATATTGCAAATAAAACGTAAAAAAACCTGTTTGTCGGAGTACAATTGTCCTGCTTTTATCTGTGATACGGGACGGAATAGGTTGGGAGATACTATACCGCTGGATAGGATATTCCCCTCTCATTCTTCCAACATAAATACTGTATTACTTATTCTTACACAGTAGTAGTTACTTATTTACTTGTAATGGTACTTTCAACAATTCTTTATTAGGTATAAAAAAATTGGTCTAGGCTTAAACTGTATCGCTATAAATTATATACTTATAAATAAAAGTTAAAGAAGCCATGGGAAGAAAAATTACCGGTAACGATGTTTCTGCTGACCATAAAATAAAAAGAATCAAGGGCCAACATGATTCTCTTATTAAATAAATGTGAGTTCCTGAAGTGAAATTATAAAATAAAGTTAAGATCTGTTAACCATTATTGATTGTTTCATCAAATAATGTAAACTGTTTACCGAAACAGACCTTTCAATCAAAGGATAAAAACAATCGTATTCTTAGTATTACATGCGGTTGGGTTTAAAATAAGATAAAAAAATTATATATCATGATCTTATAAGTTTATATTTTTTATCGGTTACAACATCTTACTAAAGGAATTTCAGTTTTCTTAAGTTGATTTGCTCGGAAACTTAGTAGATATATTTCTACACCAGCTAAATCCGGAGTATATATTTGAAATTTTTTTTCAAAATGCCGTGTGTCCATGTCAGCCAGTTTTCAGTGACAAGAAACCTTAATTTTAATATGCGGTAGTACACCGCCCATTTTGACAGATTACCATAGTTACATATTCTACTGAACTATATTGTTTTCTCTTCTAATCTTATTTTATATTATTCTGAAGTGTATTATTCTCATACCAACAGGCATTAATACCTGAAGAAGTCCCATATTTAGTTTTCTTAGCAGAAATCTTAGTTTCTTCACGCCTAGAATTGTTTTTCTCTTGTCTTCACTTTCATTTTCTTCACGAACTAAAACAAAAATGTCAACACAATCCTAACTTCAAATAACTGAAAAACTAACCTGACAAATATGATGCTATAATCATTGATCATGTTACTCATATTGAGTTCTGTAATTGGTTGGTTGGACAATCAGGATTCTGGTCGAACAAAGGCGTAAGATGAGCGAGCTTCTGGTTAAGTTTTTATGAATAAACTTGCAACATTGTAAACGAAAATTATAATCGAGTAGCAGCTCATTTTTCTAAAGTGGGCAAGTAGGGTTTTAAAATTTACCTCCTCATTTTAAAGCAAGGATTTTGAATTATTATTTATAGCAATAACTGTTAAATTTCAAATACCAGAATTTGAATAAGTAATAATGTATCATAAAGTACATATTAACAGCTTGAATAACTATCGGGTAAAAGAAACGCTTTCGAAAAAAAAATTTAATTCTTTTATTTTTCCCTTTTTGTAATCTGTACTAGCCTATCTATAAATTTCTCATGAACTATATTAAGCCTTACATCTTTAAATATTGTTTTATTTCAGAACACTGATAAAAATATTTTAAAATATTTGTTTAGGTCAACAGCCGAAAGGCTGGTTTGAACCTCTAGAGGTTTTACTAAGTAAAACGAGAGTGAGGCGGTTTATAATTGCCTTTCTCACTGAGTGCAAAAGTAGCCTATACTTATATCAGCATGCCAGGCCCTCCAAAAAGCATCTAATATGCATTAGAGTAGATTCATTCATTACTCCTTTACTCAATTCATTATTCTCAGAGGAGGTAACTCTGACTAGTGTATTTTACACCTCTACCTCTTTTGTTCTGAAATAGTTTTGTCATATAATTGGCTGACCACATGATGAGAAACAGAGCTATTTTTTGTAGTCCTGGAACTAATAGATCGAGTGCAAATAATTTAACACACCACCTACCTGTTATGGGCGAAATTTTATAATACTGTAAAAAATTATCTTTCTCCTAGGTCTAGTTTTCTAATTAAGTGACGTTAATTCTCTGTTGAATAGTTAACTGACAAGATGGTTAAAACTTTATTTTCTTCAAACCCTAACCATTTTCAGTGGTTAATGCTTTATCATTTTTATACGGGAGCGATAAATATGAGCTTTTCGGAATTATTCTCGAGTTCAAATTTAAGGATAGGCGCAAACCTGGATGAAGGAAATTTACCAAAATTTGTTTATGCAAAGTTTACTAGAGTTGTAGCCATTTTCAGTGATAAGAGTCGGCACTCTTAGAAGAATGCATTACCGATATGTGAATAATGCAGTTCTGTATTTTGAAGTGCTAAAGTTACAATTAAATTCAATTAAATCAGATTAAAAAATACATTCAGTGGTAGGTTTTTGTATGAATGCTAAATCATTTTTATTTATTTTTAGAAGTTTTATCAGGAACATTTAAATTCCTCCAAACAACCCCGAAACGTGGAGGATTTGTTGAGATATCGGGATAATTTTATTAAAACATGATTTGTAGGACTGGATGTAGATTAGAAAAGTTTATGATGAGAAATGGTGAAAATATTTTAAATACAATAGAACTTAATAATCGTATTTCAAAATCCAATCATATCCATTAAAATACATGTCTGCTATGGTTAACTGGTGTGGAGTTGTAATTTATGTTCTAAACAATAAACTACCTCTCAGTATACTTAAGTTTTTTTTATTTTTCTACTATGAAATTGATGAATTTTCCCGTTTGTTTGACCGTGGGTAACTAAAACATTAATTCGTCTACCATAACATTAATTTTTTGAGTGACAGACAGTAATCATATTTGACATTTACTCCTTTGTGTATGGGAAAGGAAAAAATAATTTAGATCTGCGTAGTTTGAAAAAAGTGTTCAAGTGTAAAAGTCAAAAGGTTTACGAGAATTGAAATGGTGTTTTGGTTTAATGTTTGAGCTATTTCTCATAACCACTTGAGTGAGGCATGGTTTTCATTAATTTTTTATTACCCTACAAAAGAACCATGGAACCTTTCAAGAAGGAACGCGGGGCTCGACTAAAAAATTATTTTATAAACGTGACATTATGAGGGGCGATTTGCTTTTTATTTGGCCGTGTAGATTATTTCTAGGCAGGTGGCTTTTTGACATGACAAAGACTTGTATAACTCACCGTGTCGGGCAAGCCTGGCCCTCGTGTTCACCCGTGACCGAGTGAGGAAGCCGCCTGTGAATAACATGAAAGGCTACGTAGGCCGATGAAGTCAGAATAAACTTCCACAGAAGACAGTTTAGTGGTCTGAAGTTATATTTTAGTGTAGGTGAAGACGACTCAGATGTACGGAATGGATTCATTGCCTTGTGTGATGAACAATAGCAATAACAAATAATTACAGCGATGAAAATCGTAATGACAAATCGGTCGTTATTTATCAAAACTGTAATTCAACTTGATATACCGTGAAAAATTAAATTAATTTTTCTTTTTAACTACCGGAAATGTTTGATATTTTATTTTAATACTTAGAGCAAAAGCACCCCTTTATGTTAACAACAAAACCTTATATACAGATTTAAAAATACCATTTGTACAAAATTCCATCGAATACCTATACAAGCGCTTTCAGAACAAGTCACAAGACTACGATAACCCAGTACGTTCACTTTCCATCTCGCCTTGTAATCCTTGTTACCTTGTAATCCCGCTAGACACTTTAAAAGACGCTGGAGTAGAGATCTGCTAATTTAGGTAATATACAATGTGTATTCTTGGAGAGACACCAATGGGGGCCCTACCTGCCTCATCACTATTGTATCATTTACATAATTATTATAATCATCACATTTACTTGTTCAACTTTACAGTTGTAAAAAAAGAGTTACAGGAAGAAAAAGTCGTGATTTTATCAATATTATTACTGTTAGTGATCAGTGATTACCAACATTGACTTACAGATTAGGAAACATTTCTTAAAACACTATATTTAGAGTGTAGCATTATACGGGAGTGAAACATAGGTGATAGGGGCTGCAGAAAGGAAAGGATAGAAGCTTTTGAAATGTGATTTTATAGGAAAATGTTAAAGATTAAATAGGTGGACAAAATAAGTAATTTAGAGGTTCTTAGGCGAGTGGATGAAAAAATAGGTATATATGGAAGCATGTTACCAAAAGATAGGATAGATTAGTGGGGCATATCTTAGGACATCCCAATATCGGTTTATCAATGATGGAGGGAATATTGAGGGAGTGAATTGTAGAGGGAGGCAAAGGTTAGAATATATAAAACAAATTACAAAAGCTGTTGGGTGTTACAGGAATGTAGCTAGATATGAAACGACTTGCGCAAGATAGAATAGCTTGGATAACTGCATCAAACCAGTCGAGAGACTGATGACAAAAAAATTACTGTTAGCTACCTTGTAAGATTTATAATCTCTCATGAAAGTCGCATACTTAGTCGTAGAAAATTAAGCAGTTTCCTGTTATGCATCCTGATTTCAGGTTAAAAATCTAATACAGTTATTTATCATGGCGGAAATTATGTAACGTTCAACATAAGCAATTGACAGAAAATTAACTTTAAAGTAAAAAATATATATTCTCGTTACTCTTTCCAAAATTCTGCCATAGATGAACATACTTGTAATAGCCTACATACTTTTCTTACACATGGACATCTACTCACAAGAAAACCTCACAACACCTACAATTACTGCCACACTAAAATCACAATACAACGCACATTTAACTTGTCACTCAGTTTACATGAATTTTTTAAGGAAAAATACAATACGTCCAAATATATGGACTATATCAAATTCTTATACCCACATGGACTACTTAAAACACTGTATGGATCTTTTATTATGGTTTTGAATATTTATTCCTGAAATTGTTTGTATTTTATTTATAATATTTTCAAGCTTCAACTTCATATGCTACTGTTCTTGAGATATTTTCTTCTAACACACACACACACACACACACACACACACACACACACACACACACACACACACACACACACACCACACACACACACACACACACACACACACACACACACACACACACACACACACATACACACACACGCACGCACACACACACACACACACACACACATACACACACACACACACACACACACACACAACAATCGCTAAAATCATGTTTCTTTGGTTCAGAAGGCTAGAAAACGTGTAGGCCTATTTTTGTTGAAAACTGAGTTTAAAAAGTAACATGACAATATTTTTCTTCTCTACTAGGCCTATACAGAGCTAGAGAAAGTAAAAATAATATTAATAACAATTTGCATAATATAATTTCATTAATTTTTACGTCGCAATAAGTTTGATTGTATTGGTCTTTAAAAATATTCCGTCCTTAGTGTATGTGCTACATTCCATGTTAATTTAATTTTTACAGTTTTTAGCTTTGAGACGTAACTCGTCCTAGGTTCATACTCGTATATATAGTTTATTAAAGTCACTTGAAAATAATTGACTATTGTTAAATTTTAATACAGCATTGTAAACTTAATTGGTCTTAAATCATTTAAATTGACCTAATTATAAGGTAGCTAATAATGTATTATTTTATTTATTGAATAAACAATGGTAATGTCAGTGGTTATAATTATGAAGGACCACTACTTACATAAAAAAATCTTAATATATTTTATATTCTTACACCTCATTATATTTAATTAGAATGATAAATTTTATTACATAATATATTATAGTTTTAAATTAGGGTCAGATAATAAAATCTACCTTTTAGGTCTATTTAAATGGGTATGGATTTTAAAATATTTAATTATCTAGACAGCAAAATTACAATATGTTCGTACGTTAAAAAAAACAAGGAAAATAAGTAAATAAAGATAACACAGAAAACCTCAAAATTATACTTTATCATCCATTAATAATAAATACTACAGATCAAATGAATATATAATAAATTTAGAAAAAAATTAAACAATCTTTTTGTGATAAAGTTCAAAGGTTAATCATTATCAAATCTACTATTTAAGTCAAATATACATCGTATCTATTATGTCTTGTAAAAGTAGGCCTACAAGCTGTGTTGTCTAGTTAGTTTATAGCGAAATAATTCGGATATCTGTTCAGTCCTTATTTCATATGTTCTACTAAATATTGTAATACAACTTTTTTTAATTTATTTATTTAACGTCGCATCAACTGCAAGGTCATTAACGACGAGGTTGGGGTGTAACTGTATACAATGGAGGATGAAATGATTTTTTATACATTTTTTAATAGGCGAGAAACTATGAGTTAAATTGAAAAAAACATAGGTCTATGAATTTTTTTAGATTTAACAAGAGATTGTTTGTATACATGTAAAATTCTATTTAAAGATTTTATTTTGTTTACATACAGTATTATTTGTAAAAACTTTAATATCTACGTTACTTATTGTTCTGTATTCATGTTATGTGTATTTATTATCCAATTTTTTTATATATGTTCTCTAATTTTATTAATTTTCATTTTATTGTTCAACTCTTGAATTATCTACTAGGATATACTTTAAAGAAATTTGTTTTTTACGGCATTTGATTATTAAAAAATTAGTTAAACTTTTTGGTGGTTGTACTATATTGTATAGTTTCTGAATAAAGAATAAAAATTAAAAAAGAAAACGAATATATTAGAGCTTAGTCGAATGACCTTGTTCGTTTAAAAATTGTTTAATGGCAATACGTAAAAAGTAATAAATACTTAAAAAAATACATCCCTTGTGGGGATCGAACCCACGACCTTTGGATTAGAAGTCCAACGCGCTATCCTCTGCGCCAAAGGGACTTTGCTGACAAATTGTAACTACTACCTCACCTTGTGCTCCATGTAAATGTGACATTACCGAACTGTTTGGTATTAACCCTATTATATAGTAATTTTTTTATAATGAAAAAAATATAGATAAAAGATGGTAACGAAAAAATGCGAGTTCTGTCAAGGAATCAAATCCGGAACCCCGGGTAATACAAATAGTGATACAATTTTTAGTCATTTAATAATATAACTAAAGAAATTGATAATAACGCTTGCTATCACACATTTTCATATATAGGCCTAATATTTTCCTGAACTAGGCCTATCAGAAATTAAAATCGGTTCTCTCTACTGGCTTGATGCAGTTCTCCATACTGTTCTATCTTGAGCAAGTCATTTCATATCTACATACCTGCAACACCCTACATATTTTGTAATTTATTTTTAATATTTAAAGGCAGTTACTATTATACGGATTTGAATAATAAACAGTGGTTACCGGTGTACTTTGATGGTTGGGGCTCAATTAACCATACTTTCTCAGGAATGGTCGGCCTGGGTCTGCACAAGACTACACATCATTTACAGGTCAAACACATCAGCCTCATCTCATTGGGTCATGGGGTTGCTTATTGTTCTGAATTGAACAGATTCCAACGTACACACATTAGGCCTAGGAATAGAAAAAAAATTAAATATTCTAACCTTTGCCTTCTTCTACAGTTAACTTCCCCAATATTATTTTTCATTATTGATAGAACGATACCTGGAAGTCTTAAGATGTGGCCCCCCAGCCTATTCCTTCTTTTGATAAGATATTTCCATATACTTTTTCTTTCATCCACTGGTCTAAGAACCTCTAAATTACTCATTTTGTTCAAGCACCTAATTTTTAACATTTTCCTATTACACCACATTTCGAAAGCTTCTATCTTCGTTCTTTTCACAGCCCCTATCACTCACGTTTCATCCCGCGTAATGCTGCTCTCCAAACTTAGTGTTTTAAGATTTTTTTCTAATTTATAAATCAATTTTTGTTGTCAGTAAGCTGTCGTTATATTTTAAAGGCCCTTCTAGCCAATCCTACTTTTGATATCACTTGTATTTCTACCATCCTTTGTTATTTTACTCCCTAGAAACCAGAACTCCCCAACTTCCTGAATTTTTTCATTGCCTACTTTTAAATTTCCCATCTCTAAACCAATCGTAAAATCGTTACGAAAATTATTTTCCTAAATTTGTATGAATATATTTATTTGTATGTTATTAACAGATTATAGTAGAGACAAATGACGTAGTCTTTACACTACATTAATTTCATTAAAGGGCGAATATTGAAGACATGTTATTGTAAATGTAAGAAAATTAATTAGAAAAAGATACAAAAATGTTATATAAGACCGGTTCCATTTCTTGGAATTGACTGATATGATTGTATTGAGCGTAGCCTCAATCTTCATGCCTTCAAGTTCAGATAAAATATAGCCTTACTTTTCTTTGAAATAAATTAGTCAATAAATTAATAAATTATATTTAAATTTTAAATGAATACCGTTTAACCTAAGTGGAATACTGTAAGCATACATAAGTTATGTTTTTCAACAACCTATCCTAATCTATTTTTTTTCTAACGGTGCACAATTTGTTTATTAGGTTGAAAAAAAAACTCTTGCAATAGAGTTAAGACGCAGATTTTGGACAAATTATTTAAAAAAATTTCAGCTAGTGATAAAGTTTAGGCGTAACGACTTAAATTTAACGACGATCTAAAATTACTTCCATACAAAACACCATTAAACATTTCTATCAGAAATTTCTGCAAAAGTTTGGCAAATATAAAAACGTTTTATGCTTTCCAAATGCATACAATCCGGATTCTGCATAATTCTTCCAAGAGACAGTAAGGAGCATAGAACAGAAACCTTCCAAAGCTGTGAAAACATCGTATTATTTCCTAAGTATCTAAATATCTAGTAAGTTAATCTATACCTGATAAGTATTCAAGCTAGAGAAAACTAGTATTTTTAGGTAGTATTTTATAAAGAAGTTAACAATAATGGTAATTTTGTAGCCCATAACAAGCAGGTGGAGTGTTAAATTATTTGCACTCGATCTGCTAGTCCCAGGGCTACAAAATAGTTCTGTTTCTTATCACATGGTCAGCTAACTATATAACTGAAGCATTTTTACGAGACAGAAGAGGTAGAGGTGTAAAATACACTAGTCAAAAGTTATCTGCTCTGAGAGTAATGTATTTCATTATACAGGCAGACTCTGTGGTGAATGAAATGAAGGTGTCATTTGCAGGTTGGAAAGTAAAATTGCTTTTCAGAGGGCCCTGGCATGCTGCTAAGCATACATTTCCACCCAGTGAGGGAGGCAATTGTAAACCACCTCACTCCTCGATTTTCTTGATAAACCCTCTAGAGGTTCAAACCAGCCTAGGATGATGACCTAAACATCGGTAATTCAGTAATAATCTGCTTTTTCCAGTAATTTATGTAATTTATTTACCATAATTCTTTTTTATGTTTATTATACAGAAATAAAAAGTAATTAAATTAATAAGAGAAAATAAATTATATATGATCGTAAAAATATTTCCGCAAGTATAACACGAGTATATTGTGTTAGGAATAGTAAAAATGGTTCAAAACTTTTCACTGTACTGATAAACGGAAGCATTATGATTTTTATTTAAAAGAAAAACAAAAGAGCGTCTGAATGTGATTATTTTTTGTATGGAGTAATACTGCTGTTACACTGATAATTATGTTTAGAAAAAGAAGGATAAATCCAAGAAAGTCGTTTCAAAGCATTTCGTATTATAAAAATAAGTGACACTTTTGAAGGTGTGACAACCGGAAAAAATAGACAGACGAAGTCCGTATTGTCTGTTGTTGTTAAAAAGAAAGTAAAAGGTGGATTATTGCTCATGATTTGATTTAGGGGAGGATAACGAACTAGTTGGCAGTGGTAATTCAGTCCGTCTTAGCTCCGGCTAACTTTAACTCTGCATGGCCAGTTGGCCTTAGAGTTGCGTCAGTTGTGCTTGCATTGCTTAGTGCTTGCTGACATACCAACCGGTTACCATGGATTTAACAATAATAATAATAACAATAGAATTTGCTGGAAAGTAAATCATTAGTAAATCTATTTGTTAGCGTGAAAGTCGGCAAAGCACTTCACGGTATTTGACTAGTAAGATAGATAGATTGGCTAATTAAATAATATTGACTCAGAACTTAAGTGGATTAATAATCGAACTTTAAAACATCGAATGAAAGAAAGATAAGCTTATTCTTTCTCCTTTCTCCAGAGCGTAAGGGATGGAATTATCTTTAGTTCTAATAAAATATAATATACATCGGACATGAAATTTAAAAAAATATATATATTTCGTTTCCTATTATAAAATTCCAATATTTAAAAAACTTTCAAACCTTTTTTAAACTCATTTTTTATTTACAAATTAACAATAAAAACTGTGTAAATATCCAGTACATTAACTGTAGTTTTGTAAACTATATATGTCACGCGCGGGTGTATAATATTGTTTAGTTCAACAGCCGAAAGGATAGTTTGAACCTCTAGAGGTTTTACTGACTAAAAATGCGGAATGAGGTGGTTTACTATTGCTTTCCTCACCGAGTTGAAAGAGTATGCTTATCAGCATGCCGGGTCCTCCGAAAAGCAGCTACTTTCTTCCTGCAAATGACACCTTCACTTCATTTACCTGGGTCTGGCTGTATAGTGAAATTCATTACTCTTAGAGAAGATAATTCTGACTGGTGCATTTTACACCTCTACCTCTTATGTTCTTAAATAGGTCAGTCATATAATTGGCTGACTATGTGATAAGAAACAGAACTATTTTTTATAGCCCTGGAACCAACAGATCGAGTGCAATTAATTTAACATTCCACCTGCCCCTTATGGGCAAGTGTATAATGATAACCTCAGAAAAGTCCATTAAATGAATCGGTATATTGTATTTTCCGGATTTCCTTGTTTAATTCCACTCTTTACTTTTTCTAGGTGCCACTTAACTACTTATACCGATGAACCAGCTAAAAATACTTGTCAGTATTACTTACAATTCCTGAATATGTTACAGATTTAATAATTATTGTTTTAGGTTAGTTACGCCTTTTTAACCATTATAAGCAGGTGACAATAAAATTCGAATGCTTTACATTTGCATAGGTATCTCTTACAGAATACGCATGCCGATTTTAAAAAATAGCTCTTCAGGAAGGTATAGAAGAAGTATGTACTGTTTTAAGGTCGTCAAAGTGAAAATATTTTAGGTTCTTTGTTAAATCACTGAAGAATAAATGTGCCAAAATTCAGCTCTCTAGGAGATCTGAAAGTTAAAAAAATTAGTGATGATTGAATGAGTCTGTGGGGGATTTCGCATTTATTAGTTTTATTATTCGTTTGAGGAAGCATAAGAACTTATTATGTGTTTATGTTTTCCTCCTAATTTATCCTAGCTGTCCATCACTCCTTGCTAATCTTCTTGCGTTCACAGTGTTCCCTCCTTTGATCCTCTGGTGTTTGCTTCCTCTCCTCACAGTGATATCTTTATGAAATTTATGTAATTTAATGTTTCTGAATTTTCCGGATTGTTCATACAGCTTTCTGTAATCTTAAGTTACTTTAGTTTTTGCATTTATTTATTCAGATTTAATCATTTTAATTATTTAAAATCATGAAAAAAAACGTCTCGTGGTATGAAATACTCAAAACGTTTCTTATAAATTCAAAATGGTTACATTTAATAAAAATAAAAATTGTTAAAGAGGATTCTTTTTGTACTAGAATACTACTTGTGTATATTTCAGACATTTATTTATGATTTTATTTTATTTTCGGGCTAGCCCAGTTATTGAGGTGATAATTATTCCTATTAGATGTTTAGTAACACCGGTTGGTTGAGTAAGCTAATATGGTGACCAGCTGATAACCACACAAGAAATATCTTTCCTGAGAATTGGTTTATTATCAGCAAAGTACATTACCAAATAATAAAATAATTTTTAATAGAAATATTTTATTTTCACAGATGGAAGAAATGTCTTAAAGTGAAATGAAGAATAAATATACAATTAAAGATAAAATTATTTTCATCTCTGTACGATTTATTCAGATTTTACAATAAGGTAACTATTTTAATTCCGGTTTTAGATAAATAACGATGAAAGAACCCCAAATTATTAGAAATTATATGATCGGAATGTAAGTAAAAGAAAAAGAAAACAACAAAAAGAAGGGTGTGAGTAAAACTGCGTGGGTATTGAGCAAGCAGCAGTGAACCTGAGTGGTTTATGGTGTGTGCTGGACCATGGCTCAAATTTAATACTGTCCATGTGGCCAAATAATTTATTTATGCCAACACATCACTTTTCTTCTCTCTTTCTCTTCTCTCCTTCTTTAATATTTTTTCCAATCGTCTGGTCCCAATTAAACGTTTGTTTCTTTAAAAATAATATTCTCATTGCTTAGTTATAAAAAGTAGTATACCTGCTTTACAATCTGTCACAAATAGGTTGGTTCTGTTTACCTTACGGCAAATAACTTGTCAATAGAATACTTATCAATGGTAATAACGTAGGGTATAATAAATAATTTATATATATATATATCCTTAATAAATAAATAAACAAACTAACTTTGGGTCTACTTATTTTAGCCTGCTCTTTTAGAGAATAATAAATAATATCTCTTAAAAATAATTTTCAATAAGTTTACTTACTTTTTTATCTTTGTATTTGGTTTTTGTAAAGAATTGTAGAATTTAGCGTGTATAATAATAAGTTACAATTGGTTTTATCCTTACCTCAAAAAAATGTTTCAATAAGGTTAGCTATTATGGAAGAAATTATTATTTTTTTTATGTTATTTGATTACTTAAAACGCAGTGTCTGACAAACTGACCATGTGCACAGTAGTCATTAGAATAGTTAAGTAAAAATTTGTAGATTCCAATTTTCGGAATAAAATAATCAGCCCGTACTAAACGCATATTTGAGGTTATTCAAAAAAAATGTATACTTAATATCCGTTTTATGTTTAAAATTAAATAATAATAGATTATAAATATTATTAATATTGTTAATATCATTTTTGCGATACACAACTTCCATACTTGTAAAATCTAGCTGAAACATTTTCCACGTCTTATTTTGAAACAAAATTTTCTGATAGAATGCACTTACATTGAGTGTCTTCAAGAAGAGTTTAGATAAGTCATTGAAAAACGTATATGGTGATAGTTTCAGTGTTTCATAAGTTCATGTTAAAGTTTTTTGGGCTTGTACTTGGTATTTTACTTTTTAGTTTATTTTAAGTTGCATCAATATCTTGCTTATTATCGAATGCTGTGGTAGGTTTGAAAACGTAAACATGAACATTCTATTTCGATTTCCATCAAGACCCTGGATAAGAATAGAACCCGGGACGTCCGCTTTTCAGCGTAGCTTGCTAACCACTGGGCCATAGAGGCGGCCTGTGTTTACTGTTGTTTATTATCTGTTTTTGTTCTGATGATTCAACTGTTTCTTTTAAGATCCACTTTGTTTCAGATTAACAAGCTTTCACTTTTTCCTTTATTCAATGAATATTAATAAAATTTGACTTCGAATTCAGCTATAAAATCATTGATCACATGTTACATACCAGTGAGGTGGTTTACCATGCCTTTCTTACTGAGCGGAAAAGTATACTTATTAGCTTACCAGGCCCTCTGAAAACCATTTACTTTCCATCTGTAAATGACACGTCCACTTCATTCACCACAGGGTCTGGCTGTATAATGAAATTCATTACTCTCAGAGAATATAACTCTAACCGGTGTCTTTTATACCTCTACCTCTTCTGTTGTAAATGCTTTAGTCATATAATTGGCTGACCATGTGACAAGAAACAGAACCATTTTTGTAGCCCTGGAACTGGCAGATCGAGTGCAAATAATTTAACACTCTACCTGCCTGTTATGGGCAAAATTCAAAATGTAATGTTATATTTAATTTATAATTAGACTATTATTAAAATACAAAATATTGTAAAGCAATTTATAATAAAAAAGTATAAAACAGAATTACACCTATTAAACTATTGATACATCACGTTATAGAAAATCCGTTATAGGCTACACAGTATTATTTATACGAAAATTAATTTAAAGAAAAGATTTTTACGATGGTCGTACACCTACAAAGATTCGATAAACATGAGTTTGTATTTTGAATTATACCTGATTATTTTAGTATATATATAACTTAATATAGTTTTAAACAATTAAGTAATCCGAAAGATATATTGTAATTTAAAAGTGAATTTAATTGTATTTACTTAACGTTTTGCGACAATTTATTGACTATTTAAAAAAAAATAAAACATTTGTACTAGCAAATATTGTGATACTTTATTTTTATTTTTAATTAAACTCTTTTTTATCTCACGAATGTAACACACAAATTAGTTCAACCGATCGGTGTCAAAGTAGAATAAAAAGTACAAAAACTTATAGCGCGGACTATAATATATAAAAAGAAGAATGATATTACCCTGAGGGGCAGATGTAAGATAAAAAGGGGTAAAACCATTTTTTAAAAGGAGATTGTTCGTAGAATGAAAATAGGTAAAGTGGGTAGGTGGGAGGTTCAGCGTGCCCGGATATGATCTTGAGCAAGTCGGGTAATTTGTACATTTTATTTCGGCTTGGCCTTAGAGCAAGGTAACACGAGGCAAGAGGAGAATACTTTACAATTCTTGATATTTTAAAATAATATTCCATTGTTTTCATTGGCCCCGTGTTTTGTTTTAAAGTATTTATGCTTCCTGAACGCGTTTAAAACTTCCAACCTCCCCTTCGTTTCTATTTCTTTTTAATCTTATTTTGTGTCTCTGTTAGATTTAAAACAGACCCTCTAGCGTTTCAGTTGTTCCATTCAGATTTCGGTTCTTTAAATATAGACCTTCAACAGTCGAAATATATGGTCCCGTCATATGTCCATTGTGCAAAATCAGCCGCCTTCATTATTTTATATTATTTAAAACCGTCAATTATTAATGATGTCAATAATATATCAATACATTATCAGATAAAAATTTATCTATTTAACGTGACTTCTCACCTGATTCTATTCTTATTTATTCAAACCATTGATTATAAAAATATATTACTTTAGATCTCTTAAGGTACCAATCTACTTTAAGAACGTTGCATAGGTAGACCAAAATGATAATGTATTTGATATATACAGATTATTCATTTACAAATTGCAACAAAACATTTTTAAAACATTTTGCTACAAGTTCGGCCGCCAAAGGGATTGGTAAATCACAATAAAGAAGTTTGAGAATTTGAAAGTTTAAAGATGATGTTTGAAGTTTTAATGTTTCTAGATTGAGGTTTGAAGGTATGACAATTCTAGTTTTTTCATTTTCTCAGCGACCTGGTTTATTGAGGGTGACTATGTGGTTTTGAAGTACTTTGGAAGGGGCCCAAAAAATGTTAGTATACTATTTCGCCACGTTGAAGCGTTTGGGAGATAAAAAAACCACGTTTAAGGTTTGAAGGTATACGTTTGAGTTTTTTTTTCAGTTTTCTCAGTGACCTGGTGGGTTAAGGGCAACTTTAGGTACATGGTCTTAAAGTACTTAAGAAGGGGCACAAAAACAGTTGTACATTTTTTCGCAACGATACACCGTTCAATAAATAAAAAATACTACCCCCTACCAAAAAGGGGTGCACCCTGAAAATTTTCTCGTTACCAAATTTTTATTTCATTTTTAACGCTAAACAATATGGCGTTAAAAGATATTGTGTATTTTAAAAATTTTAAAATTTCATATTTTAATTGATTTTTTGATTGTAATTGACAAAACTGTAGTACAATCTAACTTAACAGATCTATTAAAATGAAGTAATAAGCCTTTCGATACGTTTATAATACAATATTATACATTCACATATTGATTATATTTTTTTCTTGTGTATATTTATTTTATATTTGACCATGTTATTACCATATTAAATCAAAAAATGAAGATTTATTTATTAACTGAGAAACAACAACCACCATACTATATACTGTGATTTATTTTATTAAAACATCCATAATTTCAAAAATCCAACAATTTCAGTAAAAAATTCTTATGACAAATTACAAATGCTTCCGTTTACGTTACCAATAACTATTTGCACAATGACTACAATTTTTTTATTATTCACACACATAATTTCCAAGTTATATATTTTACATTGGTTTTTGAAACAATAAAATAAGTTAAAAACTTATCCACACACAATACATTTTATAATTAAACTAACTTTTTAACACAAAAATAATTAACCAAACTTACAGCAACATTATTATAACACTAACTGGGGAAAAATGTGATGAGGTAGCCTACCTTATTGAAAATCATGTTACGGCACCAACAAGCTCGAAAGAAGAAAGAAAAGCCTAGAGCCAAGCTAAAAAACAATATAAACTTTTAATTTTAAACTTAAATGAACAGATAAAACGATAAGCAAATAAAAGTACTTTTTTAAAATATAAATGGATAAGGACTACATTATAAAACCGAGATACAATATTTAAATATAAAATGATGTTATATCCCGAATATATATATATATATATATATATATATACACTACCTAATGAAACAATAATTAATTTTTTTTTTTTTTTAATTATCCAGGATTTCAATTCTTTTAAAAGGTATCAATTTTTACACATGAAGTTACATTTAAAGGCAAATAATTAAAAAACTTCAATGAACAAAAGGGGAAAATTAATTTAAAAAGGAGAAAAATTTCGTACGTAAACGATTTACTTCGTAAAATTTGAACAAGATTCCGTAAAAAAAATATCTCATTATAGCAACGAACTTTTACGCAAACTATGTCTACCATAGTTTCCCGGAAAATCCCGTAGACGTCTACGCCGACGATGGAGTACGGATATCATTTTGTAATGAGTCATTTCCGATAGTACACACAACAATGTAAACTTTTTACAGAAAATTTACAGATAGACACCATTGTTGAGTGGTGACCTCCTCGAAGTCTGAAAGCACATTTTATCTCTTTTCATTATCATCTCATTCACTCATTTTCATTATCATCATTCTCCACCGCTTGCATTAGCAGAAATTGCAGAAGTCAGACGAAAAACCAAAAAAAATGATTCACTCGTACAGTTGTGAATTTTCCTAATAGAGTCAATAACTATAATATAAGAACAAAAGTACTCACATTTAATATTTTTGTGTTGTTTAGGTCATCAGCCAAAAGGCTGGTTTGAATCTGTAGAGGTTTTACTAGGTAAAACGAGGAGTGAGGTGGTTTACAATTGCCTTCCTCACCGAGTGGAAAAGTACGCTTATCAGCATGCCGGGCTTTCTGAAAAGCACATCTACAAATGACACCTTCACTTCATTCACCACACGGCCTGGCTGTTTAGTGAAATTCATTTCACTTTCAGATGAGATAACTCTGATTAGTGTCTTATACACTTCTGTTTCTTTTGTTCTTAAGTGAGTCAGTCATTTAATTGGCTGACCATCTGATAAGAAACAGATCTGTTTATTTTAGCCCTGCTACTAACAGATTGACTGTAAATAATTGACACTCCACCTGTCTGTTATTGGCACTTACCGTACAAATTTTAATAAAATTCTTTTAATAGAAATATTGAGATTATCATTGCATTATTATTGTTATTATCTCCAATTCTATTTTAATAGTTATGTCTATTACTAATACAAATAATAATAATTATAATTAGTATTATTATAATGATAATGATCCGAGAAAACAAATGAATTGACACTGTATTCCATACAATTACCGTGAAGAGTACCGTACATAAGAGTAGCAATAATAATTTTCTTATTTAATTATAATGCAGTGACTTATATAACGAATACGGGTCACTTTACGAGTTAATATGTTAACAAAACTTTATTGTTTAAATTTGAATTGAGTACTCAATATTATTGTTTCTTACATTAAACACATTACATTTAAACATCGCTTGTGTATTAATAACAATTAAATTTTAACGAATATTTTACTCACCTTATTTTGTTGTATAATGCTTTTGTAATACGTTCAATGAGATTAAATTGAATTGAGTACTTCTAACGACATAAGATATGCTGATTATACAGTCATTTTTACAGACGGAGCAGTGGAGCCTCAGTGCTTGATGAATAGAGTTACCGAAGAAGGCCCAAGTCTAAAAATTAGCCCACTGAGGTGATTGTGGTCAGTAATGTTCCTATCAATTGATGCTACTTAATTATTGAAGTTTGAGGTATTAAGCAAGTTAAGAAATTTAACTATTCATACCCCAACGAACTAAAGACTACAACGCTTAGTTTAGCGTCAATTGGTAGTTTTCTGTATTTTGCTCATCAAAATTGGTAAAAAAACTAGGTTATTTTAAGACTGCGGCTTTAATAGGGCCTGTGCGTTTTACGTCAAAAGTGTATATAACTTAATCAAATTTTCAGAACATAAAAAAACTACAACTTAAACTCTAAATTTGTTCTACAGAGCCTAGTGTAGGATCACTGTAATTTTCCGTATTTTTAAGTCCTACAGAGATATATTTTTTATTTTGCGCCATTCACTCATGATTAAAACTAGGTTATTTTTTCCAGTTAATACTGTTTACTAATAATTAAAGATAGGTTATAATTATTTTTCGTTGTTCACATTGGCAAGAGAAAGTAGTGTCTGTGTTTCAAACCAGATTTTTTTTTAATTAAATACGATAAGCACAGCATTTTTTTTAGTGAATAACGACTACTACATACTTTAGTTTAAAAAAACATATTTATAGGGAACCGTTTTATAGGATTGATTAATTAGAATAGCCCGTAACAAAATTGTTTCTAATATCTTAATATTTATTTACGCTTACATATACGGCTGTTATAGATCAGAAATTATTTAAGTTTTTGATCATTATGTTTGAATCGTTGATTATCACTTAAGGGTATAAATCAAAAATTTAGAAATAGGCTTGCTTCTTTTGGTAGACTGGTCTCATGATAAGGTGAATGTTTTCCGGGCACAATATTTCATAATCATATTCCACTGTTAAACAAAGATGAAAACCGTTCTTTGTCTAAATAACTTTCTGGCTTAGTAATTATGTTAACTAAGGATCGTATGAAAACATTTCTTTGGCTCAAGTTCCTACATGGTCTTCTTTCTTTGTTGATTTGGTTCTCTAAAAAAAATAGATGAAGAGAATATATTTATTGATGATTATAATTTTTTATCTATCTTTCTCCTAATTTTTTCAGATAAGTTCATTGTGTGCGCGTGTGTACTGTAAAGCTGTATCATCTCGTATATTGGACTTTTTAAATAACAATAATTTAAATACCTATCTAAAAATTTGAGACGATGAAATTAAAATTTGGTTCTGTTTAAAATAAGCATTGCCGTTGTTGTTGTTGTTTAGGTCGTCAGCCGAAAGCCTGGTTTGAACCTCTAGAGGTTTCACAATGTAAAACGAGGAGTAAAGTGTTTTACCATAGCTTTCTTCACTGAGTAAAAAAGTATGCTTATCAGCACGCCATGCCCTCTGAAAAGCATCTACTTTCCACCCTACAAATGCCAACTTTACTTCATTCACCACAGGGTCTGGCTGTATGTCGAAATTCATTACTCTCAGAGGAGATAACTCTGACTACAGTCCGATTCACGAAAGAAAACACCTGTCTTTAAACAGCAATAACTTTTTAACCGTTCTATTTAAAAACAATTACAATACATCAAATTATACCTTGTTTTATTGCTGATTACAGGATATACATTAACATTTTCGGAAATTAATACTGTATTTAATATAATAAATTAAGCATAAAAATACCCTGTTTTTAACCACTTTTCCACTATACCCAACTTCAATATACTGTTACTTTGTTCATGCGTACTTTAAAATTCATAGAGCTACAAAGTATTATAAAATAAAAGTGTAATGCATATTTTTGTGTTATTTTTGGGTGACTGTATTTAAAATGGCGGCCGTTTTTAAAAAATAGTTATTTCGGCTACCGGAAAAGTGGTTAAAACCGGGAACTTTTTATGCACAATTTGTTATATTTAATACAACAATGAATTCCGTAAATTTTAATGTACCTTCTGTTACCAACAATAAAACAAGCTTTAATTTGATGTATCGTAATTGTTTTTACCTACATACAACAATTCAAACGATATTGCTCTTTAAAGACAGGTGTTTTCTTTCGTGAATCGAACTATAGTGTCTTTTATATTATATTATTAGTACTATTATTTATATTATATAATTATATATTTCTTCCTTTTCTGTTCTGAAATGCTTCAGTCATATAATTGGCTGACCATGTGATAAGAACTATTTTTGTAGCCGTGGAACTAGCAGATCGTGTGTAAATAATTTAACACTCCATCTGCCTGTTATCGGCATAGAATATTGTTTCAAATATATTAATTTACAGTTCTGTATTCAGTACAGATTTTAACTCAAACAGCTGTTAAACTACGTACATAGATAATAAATACTGTATCTCACGCTGAATTGATTTCTAAGCTATGAGTCTTGGATTTGATACATAAGGAATTAAAAGTTATGTAGGAATTACAAAATCTATTCAATGCATATTTTGGTATCATTGCGAGTTTTCAGTTTGATGGACTTAGCAACACGGTATTACCGTAGCTCATTCAAAAGTATTTATAAAAAAAAACCATACATTGCTGATGTATTATAGTTCAGTTTTAATTTTCAATTCATTATAATAATATATAGTTTACCTATTAATTGTATGACATAACCTTACATTTCTTTTGCTTAATTATATATTTGGAAACGTAGGAAAATGAAGGGCTAGGTGGAGGTGTTGTGGAATGATAGACATTGAAGCTCATAGTGATATGACGCTCACTCTAGTTTAGTCGATCGGACTAATATCTGAACTTCTGATGTAAGTAACTGACACTTTACTGTAATAACAATAAACGTTAACTTTGATTCTTTTTATTAAAAGAATAATACGCGCGCGAGATACTGAGTACAATGTTCGAAATTTTCTTAATTTAGAACCGACTGGTTAGCATATTTAGACTAATACAGATGATGACGGGTGATAGATGAAAATGAGTGATGACAAAATACAAGACCTGACCAGGAATCGAACCTGGTACAAAATCTAGTTGATCCACTACGGAAAATACAGTATCTTTTATCCCTTGATCCTGTCAGTGTCATTTATTCAAATGACATAATATAAGCCCATATATTTTGCATTACGATTTATAGTTTTTTTTAGCATGAACCTATCTGATTGTATGAAAACAAGGTAAAAATAGTACTGTAATGCCTATAATAGAGAGGTAGAGTATTTTATTTATTTACACTTGATCTGCTAGTTCCAGGGCAACAAAAAATTGTTCTGTTTCTTATCACATGGTCAGCCAAGTATTTAAGGCTAAAATATTTAAGAGTATTATAACATTTAAGATGCAAAAGACAATCATCAGAGTTATCTCCTCTGAGAATAATGAATTTCATTATTGTGATTAATTACTGTGGTGAATGAAATGAAGGTATTATTTACATGATGATAAAAGATGTTTTTCAGAAAGTCTGACATGCTGATAAGCATATTTTTTCCACTCGGTAACGAAGGCAATGGTAAACCACCTCACTCCTCGTTTTACATAGTAAAACCTCTAAAGGTTCAAACCACCTTTTCGGCTGATGGTAACAACAGATACTGCAATATTTGGTAAACTTTTTGAATAATCTTCTAATCAGGTGGACAAATGTAAAATGATATCGTTAGCTGGTGGAAAACTTCGATAGTATGGTTGAAAATTTGCTATATCAGTTGTAGTGTATTTTAATTATTTTTTGTTAATTGGTTAGTCAAAAGAAGGATTGAGTTGAGGTTTATAAAGCCTACATAAGTATTCTAAATTTCTTTTTGATATTTAAGAGCTTGTAAATTTTGTCAGCTGCCAATAAAATCAACTAGTGACTCTTATGTATAGGGATATTTCAGGCCAAGTCTTTACCTAAATCTATTAAAAATTTTGGTTTACAGATAAATAAGATAAATCTGAATGTAAATAGAATATAAGAAGTTTAATAAATAGGCTACACAGTGTAAAATAAACTCAACAGAATATTGAATTTGTGAGAAGACGAGAAATAAGATGTCGTTGGATCAAGAATAAAATAAAAGAACACGAAGAAAGACAGAAAGGTATTGAAAATACGTACTGTAGCGGCAACAGATGCTACGAAGTCGAAGATAATCCTCGGTAAGAGGATTGCATACTGCTGTCAAAATTAGAAGAGGTTTTTAGTATTCCAGAAATTCCAGATGTCGTACGCTCAGACAGAGATTAGTGCTCAGAATTTTACAAACGCTCACGCACACACAACTCAAATATATATTTATATATACAAAATATTATAAATACTGCATTACAAGACATATTGTATAAATAAATATATCTATTTATGTAAGTAGAACTGCTAGTTTAGTTTAGTTTGTAGTAATTTCTTTATACAATGTAAATGGTGTGTAAAAAACAAAATAAAAACACGAGAAGACAATATTGGTTGATTAAAAAGTTGAATGTACCTTATTTAAGAACTTTTCTAAAACAGAACGTTAGTATTTGTGCAAAAGAATTGAATTACTGTTAGGTCTATTCTATTATATATATATATAGATATATATATATATATTGTCCATAACGGGCAGGTGGAGTGTTAAATTAATTACATTCTGTCTGTTGGTTCCAGGGCTACAAAAGAAAATTCTGTTTCCTATCACATACTTAGCCAATTATATGACTGAACTATTTAACAACAGAATATGTAGAGGTGTAAAAGACACTAGTCAGAGTCATCTCCTTTGAGTAATGAATTTCACTACACAGCCAGACGCTGTGGTGAATGAAGTGAAAGTGTCATTTTAGGGTGGAAAGTGGGTGCTTTTCGGAGGGTCTGGCATGCTGATAAGCATACTCTTTCAACTCAGTGAGGAAGGCAATTGTAAACCACCTCACTCCTCGTTTTTACTTAGTAAAGCCTCTAGAGGTGCAAACCACCCATTCGGCTGTTGACCTAAACAACACATAAATATGAAATACTATATTTATTTCATAATCCCTAATGTGTGTTCGTTGCAATCTATTCTTTTTCAGAACAATTAGCCATTTCATGACCCAAAGAGATGAGGCTGATGGGTATGAAATGTAATGAGGTGTAGTCTTGTACAGACTCAGCTCGGCTATTTCTTAGAGGGTATGATTAATTGAACACCAATCATCAAAGTACACTAGTAATCCCTAATTAGTATTCAAATCAATATAAATGTAACTATCTTTGTAGGATTTGAATCAGGAAACTTCGATTTTAATTATTTAAGTTTTCCATTTTCAAAATTATTTACTATTTTTTTTCTCTCAACTGTTCGTTCCACTTTTATTATAAACAACTGTTTGTTGAATTTTATAGTGTGATTACTTGGTGTAGTTAAGGATTTTAATAGACCTTTAATAGGTTTAATAGTTAATAGATATTACAATTTTATAGATATTGAAATTTTATTGCAAATTTATTTTCAAGTCATTTTGTTTGTCAAATCTTAATGTTTACTTATATATTCCATTATTACATGTGAACACATTGTCGACTTCAGCAGTATTTTTTTCAATTTTATAAATTTTTATTTAAATAAATAGAAAACTACATATTAAAAAAAATTATTCATATAATTCGAATATATTCTTAGACGATTCATTTCCAATTGTACAGATTACAAAAAATATCAGTAAGGTTAATTTCTAGCACTAGTTTTACAATACTGTATTGCGTTCAGGTTGGTGTGAGAGACTGTTCTGAAATTAAAAATTACTTCAAAGGAAGTGTAACGAGTAAAATTGTTATAAGGTTCAATTTATTTCAGAAAGTTAATTATTCTAATTATTTGAAACAGTGTTAAGTGTATGTAAGTGGAATGTTCATCTCATAAGAATTCAAAACATACTTATTAGTTGTTATTGGAAAACATAAAAAAGGAAACCACAGATGATGTACGAGAGGCCAGAATAGGAATTTGACTTGTAAAGAGTGTTCCACCTACCTCTTCTATGTTTTTATGAGTAAATGACCAATTATATAAATGATGTAAATGTTTTTGAAACGCAGAATAGATATGGAAGGCCGAGCCATGACAAAAAGCAACTTCGTTATTTCGTTGACTGATGTATTGCCATTAGTTTAACAAATAGACGCGTCACCCTGGGATGCCTGTGTATAAAGCTTACCAGTCGCTTTGTTTAGAACAACAAATTGGGGTTAAGAAATGAAAATATATTATAAAATATTGCTAGAACCAATTATACGGAATCCAATGATTACGACCCAAACAAGTATGTGTTACAGGTTTAGCTCGGTACTTATATACCTATCCACGTAGGTACGCATTTTCATAAAGTTATGCTGTTGTTAAATCACCCTCGGGTTTATTTTCGTAATGAATCCTTAATAAGTTAATTATTCTTGTTTTCGTTTTATTATTTTTAAGTTTTTTGTACTGTTTACAAGTTTGTTCATTTAAAAAGAAGTGTAAATATATATGAAACATTTATTAACCATAAACAGGCAGGTGGAGTGTTACATTATTTGCACTCGATCTGCTAGTTCTAGGGCTACAAAAAATAGTTCTGTTTCTTATCACGTGGTCAGCTAATTATATGACTGAACTATTTAAGAACAGAAGAGGTAGAGGTGTAAAAGACTAGTCAGAGTTATCTCCTCTGAAAGTAATGAGTTTCATTACACAGCCAGACCCTGTGGTGAATAAAATGGAGTTTTCATTTCCAGGGTGCAAAGTAGATGCTTTGAGGAGGGCCTGGCATGCTGATAAGCACAAGCTAATTTGTACTCAGTTAGGAAGGCAAATGTAAACCACCTCGTACAAAACTCTTTAAATGGAACAAACGTGAAGCGCAAAGCTTTAGATAGTAGGCGCATAGAACTTAACCCTCGTATTTTAACCCGATTAACAGAATTACCTCCTCATGTAACCGAGATTTGGGATAGATTTAGTGATCTTATGATTTATATTTTCACAGTAAACATAAAATATGTATTAAAATAATTTGATCTCATATAATTTATAAAAATTGACATTAAAAATAAATATATATATAATATTACATGATCTAACACGTTTTTGAGACATGATTATTATGATGTAATCCTGAATCTTTAATTTTATTGTTTTATTGACTGATATATTGGGTACGTTAAATGACATGTCAGATTTTGGGGCATGGAATTAAAAAGATTTAAGGTACTTTTTCCCGATGGTGCTTACTTTTGTTACAATATTGTTGAAAAGTAACCAATCTGAATCCATAAATTCCCGTAATATTTTTTAACGAGATTCTATCATCGATGGACTCTATGAATGAGTTATTTTTTTATTTTTTGATGAAACTGAATATATTATTACTCTGTTTGGCCATTAATACTGAAATAAGTATTGTAATAATTCTTGATAAAAATAGTTTGTGTGGTCCTGGCATTTCAGGTTTATTTTAACCTGACACAACTTTAAGACTCTTTGTGGTTTTATAAGTTAACAGTCGTCAATCTACGATTCGTAATCTATAACTTTTCAACGAATTCAACTAAACGTTTAAAATGGTTCGTGATCGCTAAGAATTTATTTTGGTAGTTCGCTTTAAATTTTCTGCTTTGTAATCGGAGATTCTTTTCCAACAACAATATTGTATCCTAAACATTATTTTATCTAATTTCCATTTCTACAAGATATCTTGAGATCATATTACATGTGATTTTATGGGATGTTGCATCTTTTCGCAAATTCGTCGGCCTCAAAAAATAAGAACTTTCACAATTTTTTACAGTTAAATCTTTCTAAGATAATAAATATATTAAATTGTGTATTTTTTTATCTTTAATCATCTTTAGACATAATCATAAGTCGAGTTCGTTTACTTTTTTAAATTTTACTTCATTATTTTCTTGTAAGAATTATTGGTATTTGACAATTTTATGGCACTGTCAGCTGTAGTCTACACTTTACTGTTAAGCAATGGGTTTTATTCTCAGCTAGGATCTGAAAAATCTGAAGTCTAAAACTAACTAACAATGTTCTGTTGCCAGTTCTAGTCGTACTATATGCAATTATTCAATACTATTAATCTGACAGATAAAAGATATATCTACAATTTCATAATAACTGACTACCTATATAAAACTTCACGATCTGAAATTCGTTTTACGAAATCATCCGGTGTCATCAGGTGACTTAAGTTTTTCTCTCAAAGCTGTTATTCAAAAAAAAGGAGAATCTAACCTAGATTTTTTACTTCTAATATTTTAAACAAAAATTTCTGATAAACCAAAACATCCATTACGTCACTGAAGTTTTGATTGTCTTTATTTTTTTGTTAAAACTTACGTCAATTACAATCGCTTTAATAGGCTGTTTAGATTAAAAAGCCACGGTTTGATTGCCGGAACAGAAATAACGAATCAGTTGATACTACTTTACATACAAAAAGGGAGATTACATTCGTTGAAACAACGTATTTTTTATAAATTTTCGCTCCGACTTTTGATCAAGAGTCCTTACTGCCTGTCGTAATGTAAATTAAAACTAATAATCTTTAGTATCAATGACTGTTAATCGTCCATTTTTAAAAAAAATATTGTAATAACTTATAAAAAATTAATAATATTACATTACTCAGTTAATTTTTTCAGTGAAAAGTACAAATACATTTATCATGACTTTTATGTCAACACTATTAAAGAAAACATTTCATTAATCAGCGAACGTTACCAACACAGGCTAAACCGTCATCCTAATTATCTAGCTCTTAATTTGCTGAATAATCAAGACTCTAATTATCAAAAACTTAAAAGATTTAGTGTTTAAGATTTATTGTACAGATTTTAGATTTCTTCTTTATTATTATTATTATTTCTTGTTAGATCCTACTAGGGATGCATTTCTCTTAGTTCCAGCCAGTTTCCGGATGACCCATGCTGCCTTCATTTTTTCTGCATGTGATCTTTTTCGCTCCTCCGTCCAGGCCGTTCCCGTTCTCCTCGGCCCTCCCAAGCACTTTAGATTCTCAATTTTCTGCTTCATTTCTGTTCTATTGAGAAGTGTTTCGCCCGTAATGTCATTCACCAGCATCGTCTCGTGGATCTCCTTGTGCCATCTCGTTGTAGTTTTCCTGCCCTCCCAGTACTTCCATAACTGCTTCGTTAGTCTGGAGTCGTGCATCCTCGCTATGTGGCCGAAGAATGCCAGTCGTCTCTGCTGGATGACTTCTCTTATGGGTGTGGTGAAGGAATATACTTCTTCGTTACTTCTGAGCCTGTATTCTCCCTCTTTATTTTGAGTCGGCCCGATGATTCTTCTGATGATTTTCCTCTCGGTAGTTTCTATCGAGCGCAGGTGGATGTTAGATTTCAAGTGGTGGGTTTCCGCCGCGTACAGCACCTCCGGTCTGGCAACCGTCTGGTAGTGTCTTATCTTGGCATTGCGCGAAATTGATCTCTTATTATAAACGTTCTTGGTGAGACCGTATGCTTGTGCTAGCTTTGTAGCTTTTGCTTGAATCGCAAGTTTGCCAGAGTTGTCCAGCGTTATGATCTCGCTTCTACTACTCATAACTTCGTTATGATTTAAAGAAGAAGATTTCTTCTTTATTGTTTTTATTTATGATTAGTGTTACTTAAAATTTAGATGCTAAATTTTTCACAATTTTTATCAGTTGAATCAGATTCAGGCTTTTGATTTTATTAATGTGAGTTCCTGTTTTTAGCAAAATTAGTTATTTCTCTTATATTTTTAAGCACCGATTCTAATGTCGCAGATTTGTTAAAACAATATATGGTACGTTTAGTTATTTTGTACCGGAGTTCTTTCATTAGGAATATATAATACTTTAAAAAAGTTTATTTTTAGTTCGATTCAAACTATTTAAATGTTCCTTCAACACCGTTTTTTCGACGAATGTTGCCGATTCGCAAAACTTTGCCCAGAGCTGGGATTGAGATGCCAGTTTTACAAAATTTGTGATTTTTTTTACCGTGGAAGATAATAAGGTATAATAATAAGTAGAGTACCTAACAAGAAATCAAAAGACTTAAGTATTTCTCTTAATAGTCAATTCAGAAAAATTTGCTGAAAATTAATTGGGAGCACGTCCCGGGTCTACGTTTTATCAAATTTTAGCGACGGGAACCGCGTAAATAATTTTTACCCATGCATTCTAAATTTTTTTGTCTTTAATTTTTAATACGGTAGCTACTGTACATTGAGCTGCACAACTTCCGTATATGATATTCAAATGGTGGTGCCGAATTTTGCTGTAAGGAGAAGAGGTACTCAGTTAACCATTTTCCGTTTAAAACTGCAGGTATTGTCCGTTATTCAGACCAAGAGGTCTCTCGTCCATTTCCGCTTTAGACGTCGCACAGTTGGGAAGTAGCTAGATCACGGGGAAGTTGGTTTGAATGGTCATCTAGTCTTTCGTGAAATGTGCTATACAAGGCCGTCGTTAGCTCTTTCAATGTCGGAATTTTTATAAATCGTCGTGGAGATTTCTCTCAGTATTAAAAAAGTGTATTGCTTACATAAAAAGGAGCCCCAGAAGCAAATCTTAAGAATTTTGATTAAAAGGCCTGTTTTTATCCGAGGCGGCGAGAAAACTCTTGTTCACTCCCTCACGATGAGGGAAGTAGTGTTAGACTCAAGTGAGGCGTCCTCGTCCAGCCCCAAGGAGGCCGCAACCGCCTTACCAACCAAAAACCCGCCGCCTGGCCACTTGATCCGACATCAGCAAACAACCCTCCACCTCCCTCTGAACTGTTTATATAATACTACAATGGAAATGTCGGGTTAAAAAGATTTACATACTGTCAGTGGGGCGTGGAAGGGAACCGTAGCCTAATTCCTCTCTCGCTGAACCCCATATGTCTTGATCGACTTTAAATTTCTCTCTGCCGCTACTCCAAAGAGCTGGATACCATAAGTCAAGATTGGTCTTAAAAGGGATTTGTATGTTAAAATTTTGGAACGGAGGTTCAATTTTGATCGAGGGTTAATTAAGCAGAAGAGTAGCTTCTGGCGGCGGTTAAGTTCTAAACGTTTTGTACGTAGATGATGCTTCCAAGTTAGTCGCCTGTCAGTATGCTTAATTTGGAGGGAAAATTGTGACAGGAAAAGTTTAAGAACCTGTAGTTCTATATATTACGATTAATCCTTTCACCAAAATTATAAAAATGTATAATACTAGGCACAGGGTACAGACAGAAAACACAGGAAAATAAAAAAGTGTATGCAAATAAATTCTAAGAGAAAACAATATAAGGTACAAAATGTAAATAAAAGTTGATAATGTTGACATAATCATTAAATTATTGGAAACAAACCATTACTAACATAAAACAATACAGCTGGTCAATCATAAACTTAACACACATAAGTCAAAAGAACATTATACTATTTTATATTGTACGACTATACTAGTACATACATTAAATACATGTGAACAGACAACTAAATGTATGCTATTATGAGATATGTTGTGTTTGTTTCATAATCAGAAAAACGCCCAACAGACTTAACAACTTAAAAAGTAAATAAAAGTTGTATTATACCTTTATCTCTTTCTCTCTTTAACAATCACTCATTCAATATTATCTTACTCTACCTCCGATATTGGTGTTTATTATCGGAATGGGCCGGACTACCCAAGACATTTTTTTAATATTTGGGTCATAGCGTTACAGATTTATTACTGAAGTAAGTGGACTGACTATTCAAATTCAAAATTTATATTTCATTACGAACATAGGTCGATTTAAATATTGTTGTATTGTACGTAATACTCTGGTGTCTGTTATAAATTCAATTTAACAATCACTTTTTATAACTGTTTACTACAGTATTAAAATTTATGTATACATTTTTAATTTTTGTTGGTTTATCTTGTTGACACATAGGCCTACAATTTTAGTGAAGGCCTAAGAGTTTTCTATAAAATATATTTTTATCTTTCTTTAGTTGTTTTTTATTTGAATAACTTATTCTAAATTTGGATTGTGTTAGAAAACTAACGATTTCAAAACAAATCTAATTATTTTATCACTTTTTTTCTTCCCGATGTAAATCTTTTCCTCAAACATTTATTTTTCGCTATCCCTACGTATCCTCTTATCACCATACTTCTAAGATCTTCAGTTACATCATCTAGCCATCTAATTCTAGGTCAACCCCTTTTTCTGGTACTATAAATCTGAGACTGCAGTATACTTTTCAGCTACGCTATTCGTACTTTCACTTTAAGTTATCTAGATATCTTATTCGCTGAGACTGCAATTAATTTTATTATTTTTTCCTGTTTCTTTCTTGTGATTGTCCATGTTACATCTCCGTCAGTGATAACCGGCCTGATAAGTCTTTTATGTATTTTAATTTTTGTACTCTGCTTTATAAGCTTGACTCTTAAATATAAAGTTAACATAATATACCTTACTTCTATACTGTTTTCTATCCTGAATCGTCGCGGTTATGGACTCTTTATTATCTATAATATTTCCGAAATACCGAAACTTATTGACTTTTACAAATTAAACACTATCCACGTGTAAGCTTTGCAAGTTTCTTCCAGTTTCTGATGCTGGTATTAACATTAACTTTTTTAGTTTTATTAATATTTATTCGGAGTTGGGTGTGCAAACGGTTCGAAAACAAATACATAGTGTCAGTTGTAAATATAAGCCACATAATTAACAATAACGTTAAATCTGTTAGACAACAGCAACGATTTAAATAGATTAAAACGGCAACCGTACTAGATCGATCTATCAAGGCGATTTTGATAGTTTGATTTTAATTTGTAAAATTGTGTTAATATTTTGTAGATGATTGGTGTGTTGTTAAGTGTGAATGTTGAAAATGATTGAGTCAACATTTTTAATTATCTTTAGGAAAGTTCGGTGTACATTATATTTCAAGATCATGTATTATTACTTGTATTTTTTTATTTATGGAACCTTTCTACTTTTGTTTTTTTTTGTATTCATTTAATTTTTTGTAAATATAATTATGATCAGAATATGTTTTTTATGTTATAATTTGTTTATTACATCACTGGATTGTAAATTTTTTATTTGTTATTTCAACGCGGTATGTTGCTTTTATTATACATTAGATTATGCATTAAAAAATTTATATAAAAAAATTGTAGTAGTATATACATTTAATCCCATATCAGCAGCTTTAAGGTTCAGTTCTTCATAATTTACAGACAGTTATACAGGCCTGTTATGCCTATATTTTAACATTAATTTTACTTTACAAAATTACTGTCGTTACACTTATACGTTACCAATGACGGAATTTTAGAAATCAGTTGTCCGAAACAGTGGGTAAGGATATTCTGTAATTACGCTAAAAGCTAATTTTACTCTTACAATCTTTAAATTTTCATTAAAGTAATCCCATCCTCGTAATTTAAGAAAAAAATCATACTATGGGGAAGACTCACGAATGCCGTGAAACTTACATTAGTTAATAAATTATATCAATGTGTTTTTAGTCACACGTGGTCGAATATATTTAAGAAAACTGTAAAAGTTTTATTCTTTTACTTCTCAATTTATTTTTTGTAAAAACAACTGATAAAAATCACATAGTTTTACATACTTCACAGAAATATTTACACAGGTCATAATTTAAGATGAGTAAACAGGTATCCATCAAAAAACTGAACATGTCATGTATAAACATTTCATATATTTTCTTCCAGAGAATAAAAATGTTTACATAAAAAAACAGAAAAACCTTCAGGAATTTATAAACTTGTCACATGGGCTGTAAATAACTTTCAGCTGGTACACATGACTACCATTAAGCTTTCTTACCAATTTCTTAAAAGACAATATTCTGTCGGAATCTTTGTTCTAACGTGAAAATTGTTGTCAATGAATATACATATTTTATGTCAGCTTAAATATTCATAACTTATAAGGAATAAACCTTACAAACCAATAAAAACTAATAACATACTGTAACTAATTAGATGAAATTTACAGAATATTTAACGGTGTGCGATATTGATATTTAAAATTACTTAAATATTCTTGCAATTTTTTCACTTAAGGCGTGTTTTCACGAATCAAGTTCAGTTCATCAGCAAACTTTGAATGCGACTTGAATCAGTTTTGGTTGATACGTTTCAACTGAAATCGATCAAACCGTTTCAGTATTCCAATGGCTTTGAAGGTAGCGGCGCAAAATGGTGCATACTATAAGTTTCGATTGTCTTAATTATAATTTTTAAAGTTATTAGTTAGTATCATAGCAGTAGAATCCATATTAATATTTTGTTTTCTATGTACATATAAAAAACTTAGTTATTTACCTTATACTGCTTTTCAAAATTCTTCTTACAAGTACTTTTGCGGTGCGCACCGCTTCTTCAGGTAATGCTAATAAAAGTTCTAGAATATTCTATGAAGATTGGATCTTCCTTTGACAATGGTTTGAATCAAACTCGCATTATCTGAACATTTATTAGCATTACTACTACTTAGCATGCTACTAAGTAGTATTTTACTATTTTTATTATCTACTTTCATTACCTGAAGAAATGGTGCGCACCGCGAAAGTACTTGTAAGAAGAATTTTGAAAAGCAGTGTAAAATAAATTACTAAGTTTTTTATATATACATAAAAAAAAATATTAATATGTCTTATTTTTCTTTTTACGTCAGAATTGATACACCTCTACCTCTGTTGTTCTTAAATGTTTCAGTCATATAGTTAGTAGACCATGTTATAAGAAACAGAACTATTTTTTCTAGCTCTGGGACTAGCAGATCGAGTGCAAATAATTTAACATTCCACCTGCCTGTTATGGGTAATAACTTACACTACCTTGGTGTAAATCTAGAATGAAGGGTGACGTTAAATACATTACAGATGTATTTAAAATTTAAAGAAACCCAATGGGTTTATTTTTTTCCACTCTTTTTACTTTTAACTAAGACCAGATGTCGATATTTTTTAGTTTGGTGATATATTTTCAACTTGTTTAGTGGTAAAAACATTTCTGAGCAAGCTTTTAAAAAATTTTACAGTAGTAGTTTATAAAAAATTTAACTTAAGAATTCGGTTGCGTTTGATTTTCCTAAATATATTATATATTATATTATTATGTAATCTAAATTAGACGTTTCTAGTACTGAAATAGCTTTAGAAAAGTTGACTGGAGAGCGTTTAATGTACTCAAACAAAATTTATGCGACATAGAAATAATTCAATTATATTGATTAGGAAATTTCATCATTATATGAATAGAAAACCTATTATTTATATTTTATTTTTTAATGATTAACCAGCTGCAACCAACCGTATATTTACCTAATTAGCATGATTTGTAGTGATTTATTGGATTTAACATACATATATAAAACCCAGAAGTGATGTTGAAATACATAAGTAGAGCTTAAACAATACATTTCTTTTTAGAAACGAACAAATTGTTCAATATATACCTAATTACATAAATAGATATTAATTAAGTTTCAAACCATTTCAGTCGAAGTGTTTATGTCAAAGTAGATTTGTTTTAAGACGGTTAAACGTATTAACCATATTATAAATGAATGATAGAAAAGGTAAAGACAACTACTGTAAATGTCTGTGCGACGAAAAGATACGTCCTTCTCTACTAAATATACGTTCACTGGTAAATACATTCACTATTATTTCAACATAACAAAATAGGATACAGTTTTGTATATATATATTTATATAAAACGGCCTCTAAGACTGTCATCGCAATCAAAATAAATTGACAGCTTGTTTGTTCCTTTAAGTGTCCCACTTCTGTAGCAGTCTAATGATTCTCGTTTGCTGCATACACAATATTATTGGAAAACTTACACTGTACGTATAATATCAATCGTGTGTTAACTGTTAGCATTTAGTTTTCTACTGTTTAAAAAAATATGTTTTGCTTTAAGGGATTGATTTGTCTTAAACTAAATCAAGTGAATAAAAATGAATTTTCTCAAGAACCACTGAAGATATTTTACTTTGTTTCTTTTATATGAAACTATGAAATTTACTCTGAATTTTAAAGTATATATTTTATTTTTGATGCTTAATTGCAATAATTGTTATTTTTAAGTTGTTGTTTTTCACCGGTTTTAACAATTTAAAAAAAATTCATTTTCATCTTTTGTACCAGTGGTTCTTAACCTTTACCGGGAGGGGGGGGGGTAGAATAGTTTCAAGGGAGGCGTAAATATATTTAAAAAAAAACTAAAGAAGTAAAACTATAATTTCCTCAGTTTTGTAGCTGCATGTATATTTTCAAAATTATCGTACATTTTTGTACGTTGTACTTACTCTTGCAGAGACTAGCACTCGATTATTGCAATAACTCGGTAATATTGTCCTACTCTGGCAACACTGTGATCGGGCTCCTGTTTCATATTCCGATTGTGGACTTTTTTGTTTGACTTCTTATAGTTTTTTTGGGGGAAGGGGTGTGACCTGACATCAGTGTTAAAAGGGGGGTACAGTGCCTGAAAGGTTGAGAACCACTGTTCTCTTACAATATTTTTAAAATTGGATTTGATAAAATTGACAAGTTACTGTAAGGAACACACTGTAAATATTTCACGCATATCGTTAGTAAGATGTGAAAAAAGTCCAATTTAATGTCTGAAAATGATATTTTTGGCTTTTAGAGGTTTTACTAAGTACAAAGAGGAGTGAGGTGGTTAACTATGCCTTCCTCACTGAGTGGAAAAGTACGCTTATCAGTAAGCCGGGCCCTCTAAAAAGCACATATTTTCCACTCTGCAAATGACACCTTCACTACATTCACCACTGGATCTGGCTGTATAATGAAATTCATAACTTTCAGAGGAGATAACTCTGATTAGTGTCTTTTACACCTCTACCTCTTCTGTTCTTAAATGATTCAGTCATTTAATGGGCTGACCATGTGATAAGAAACAGAACTATTAATTTTAGCCGTGCAACGAACAGATTAAATGTAAACAATTTGACATTCCACCTGTCTGTTATTGGCAGATATATTAAATTATTAATATTATTTTATTTAATATTTATTTTATTATTAATTTAATTTTTATGCATATATTGATACAATTTACTTATTAATAATAAAAATAATTAATATAATATATTACATTGATTCAGTAGGTTATATATTACAATATAATTTTTAAATATTATTTTATTTTATTTTTATAATATATAATTGATACAATTGACTTACTTATTAATTATATAATTTAAATATATTACCGAGTGAAACCAAAGGTCATTTAATTTATCCGATAAAAGTTTTGTTTGTCGTAAATATTTTTCTGTGCTCATGTAAATATTCTGAATGTATAATAGGCCTATTCATTTTTTGTATTGAATATTTCTGAATTCTTGTTTTTATTTTACTTGTTAATATTTTCGTTTGATGTTTCTAACTTTTGTAAAGCTGTACATAGCGTATACTTAATTTTATGCACTCATTTATTTAAGGGAATGAGATGCGGAGAGAGTAACATGAGGATATGATGACGATGAAGAAGGAAAGATGAGGAATAGAGTAGTGAGGAGGTGGGGGAGAGGTATGGAGAAGAAATGAGTAACAAAAGGAAGGAAAAGTTGTTCTGATTTATACAAAATTGCTCATAGCAACCTTTCCATGTCCTACCATAAAATACTGGTTGTAGCAACCGCGCGAATACGTTCTTTATTTCGACAGGTTACAAGCCTAATTACAGTACTAAAAGAACAACGAAATCAAACAAAAATAAATAAATAAAAACAAAAAATTAAAAACCCTCTCATAAAAATATGAGTGAATAGAAGAGATTACTCTAAATACGCATTTGGTAAATTTATGGTAAAATCATACCGTGTTGTATATTACGTGGAACGAAACCTTTTATAAATTCTATGCATTAGTACATTTTAAATACTGTCATAAAAATAAAATTGTAAATAAATTTCATACAGTGTGTAATTGACCAAGTGGTAGGCTATAAAAAGAAGATTTAGCTTACAGAAGAAATTGATGATAAAAATTATTCAATAAATTAACAGTATTTAAATTTAGAAACAAAATCTAGGAAATTTTTAAAACATTATTGATCGAAAATCTCTTTAATTTTAAATAATAAACCGGTTACTATTTTTTAAGATGTAGCGATCAGCTGTTAGTTTACAAACTTATTTAGAACAGCTTATTCCTACATTTTATTAGTGCAGGCAAATATTTGTTTGTATAAAATCTATTTTTTTCTAAATTTCAATTTAACAAGTGGCCTTCGGGCCAGCTTAGTCAGTCAGCTAGTAAGTCGCTATTATTTGTTAAGTAACATCGGTTGGGCAAGCGATTTTGTATGGTAACCAGCTGACAGCCATCCTTGAAAAAAATCTACTGAGGGTCTCTGTTCAAACTCATGCCTAATCCACGTCAAATAATACAGCAAAAAGCAGCGATCAAATTGGGTAGTTGTCAATACTGTACAGTTCCCGATAACAAAAAAAAACAAGTAAAAAATATAAGCCACAATAATTTTTCTTAATTAATTAACCAAAGTAGTAAAACAAAATTATTTTTCAAAATTTACTTAATATTTTATTTTACCAAAGATATTTTTTTTTATTTATTTATTTAAAGTCGCATCAACTGCTTGGTTATTAGCGACTACGGTGGGTTTTGAAACATTAACTGTGGGATTTGACACGTGAAAATTTCCAGACCCTGGCCGGGAATCGAACCCGGGACCTCCGCGTGGCAGGCTAACACGCTAACCACTACGCTACGGAGGCGGTCACCAAAAATATTATTTAATTCCAAAATTATAATTTGTAACAATGAAAAATAAAGTTTGTTTTGAACCAACCATCGAACAGTGCAGATGATTTTTTTTGTTTTATTGCATTAATAGTTTGTTTAATATTAATAATAAATATGTTAGCGGGAATATTTTAAATAATAGAAAACCGCTGCAAAGAGAACTAACATACGAGTACATCAATCTTTTGAATTACTATTATTGAAATAATTAATACTATCTAAAGGATCAATATCGGAGAGAAAATAAATAATTACCTTTATTGCGGGCAAAAGGCTAAATTTGTTTTATAAAAATTATTAGTTACATATTTTTATTTATCATCCAGGCTAATTAACGAATACAGTAAGTTGAAGTACTATAACAGTTACGTATAGAATGTTTGAAAATTTCAATGAACTTATCCGGGAATCAAACACTGGACTTTCAACTTAACAACGATTACAATAAAGATCAACTATAGCGGTGAGGACAAAATTTATTGTTTCATTAGAATTAGAATTTTAATTTTTTTTTGTTTGTTTAACGTCCAGCTCAACAATTATTATTAACATTTCTACTTAGACAATATTGTATGAATTCATCAGTAGCTTGTAGGAAACAAAACATTTAACAAAATATGTTTACACTTTATTACCAATCCATGTTTTGAACCCGGATTGTGTCATTAAAAATGTGATATAAAAGTTTTATTATGAAATTTTGATATCAGTCTTAATTATTTATTTATTTATTTCCTGTATTACTGCTTCAAAAGAGCAAAGCCCGTGCTTGGAGGAGGATTACTCTAATTACAAAAAATACGTAGCAAAAAAATAAATCTTCAGTACAAAAATAATAGCACTGATAAAACAACAAAAAGAAAAAACAGTCAATACCAATACATCACCTATTACATAAAAAAGTAAGTCATACAAAAGAGAAAATGATCAAATAACATTAAAAAACACGATAGAATAAAATAAAAAAACAGACAATACAAATGTAAATAAAAATTAAATTTTATGATAACAAAACTAAAACGTTAATAAATGATCATACAAACATCAGCAAAGTTATGAAATAGCATTAATAAAATAAGACCAAAAAAACCTCAACCAATTTACATTATTTTGGAGAAAAAAATGAACCAAAATTTAACCTTAACTACCTCCCTTAAATTTAACTATTTCTTCACGCACAAATACAACACATAATATTAGCACAATATCAGAAACGAAAAAACTATTATAAATATATATACATTTATAACTATAACTACTACTAGTATATAACTAATATTTTAGTGTAATTGATAAGGCATTCCAGGTAACATCTGGAAGAAAAATTGTTTTCCAATTAAATGCAGGCTTATTAAAATCTTTATTGTTTATTCTTGGTAGACTATTCAAGAATAATCTGACATATAGAGCTGCAGAAATTTTGTAGAATCTGTTAATATTATTCAGTTGTTAGCTAAATCAGGAACAAAAACAGTCAGCAATCAGTTGTTTGTGGTATCTTAGTAGGTATTCTACGGAAGAAGCCAAGGCTGTTAGGTACGTACAACGAGTATAACCGCCGGCCTCCACGGTCTTTCAGCCGGCGCATAGCTGAAAGACAGTTTTAGTATTTTCTCCACGGGCTAGAGTGAGAGGGCCTCGTAAATCGCGTTCCTCCCTGACAGTTTTACTGCGCTCGCGGCCGCCACCACTGCCCGTTAACACACAAATTACTTCTTATAATATTTCCTTCCAACAGACTAGTCCGAGAAATCTATTAAAATATAAAAGTCTCGATTCCAAAATATATTTGCTGATTGCTGATCCGTAGCCCGGCCGTGTTCAGCGTCAGTCATGCACAGTCGTTCGAGGGTCCACTCATCGGAATATAATTTAACAACCTTATTTCTCCCCTCTCAGTTCCATTGAAAGAGAAACAAGTTTTTATTTAGCGGTTTTGACCAGAGCTAAAACGGAATAGACTCCCCGCTTCTTCAAACATCGACTATTGTGCATCTTTAAATTCTGCCTCTATTTTTCTTTCTTATTTCTTTCATTCTCAGTTTCTTCTTCACCTTTGTACCCCTCTTCTTCTATTACTTCACTGCCCTATCTTCATACTTGTGGTAAGTAACAAGTTATGCGTTGATATATTGATACGTTTTATTTCGTTCTGAACTTCTCTCGCCGATTCTAACAAACTAATACTAAATGTACTAGTTAAAAAGTTAACAAGTTTTTAAAGTTTACTACTGGATTTGTTGCGGCCTTTGATGCAGACGAAGAAGTAAAACAACAAAAAGAAAAAAACATTTTAAAAACTTCAGACCAATCTGTCACCGTGTCGGTTCATTCTTACTTTCCACCAAATGTTTTGTCGTTAATAATCACCCAACTCTCGTCTTTATTAAGATATAACAATAACGTATAAAAATTTATGACGAAGTTTATTCAGGCAAATACTCTTAAGTGGAGGTCTACATAAATTCAGTTTATATTATTAGACTTTGACGTATTCTTTAAAATATAACTATATTATCATAGTATCTCTTCTTAGTATCTTCAAAAATAAGATTTAGAAGGAGCTTCTTTAGTCCTGTATTTACTTACAAAATGTAGCAGGGAAAGAAACTAGAGAAGTATTTCCAATGGTATATAAAATTATTCTTTTTGGAAGAACTAGAAGTGATTGGTTACGTTTGAATCAGGACCAAGAAATCTAGAAATAGAATAGAAAAGAAAATAAAGAATAAGAAAGAAAGAAACCAGGTAAATTCATTTTATCCTATTCAGAAAATGTGTGACAGGGGTTGCTTTCTTTACGTACCCTTATGTCTATCCTTTTTTTAGATTCGTAGATATTCTCTTCTCTTCACACCTGCATTATTTACACCCACATGACAGCCACATCCTCTTTAAAAAAAAGTAATGTATATATTCTTTTAATTAATTTAAAATATTTTGGGTGTATTTCTTGGTTTACTTATGCATCCTCTTAAATTATGGTAGGTTACCTGTAAAATGTAGACCAGCATGTATTGTTTAATACATTATTTTAGTATGTTAAACCAAGTTTTAATAGCGACTAATTTAAGTAATTTTCAATGAAAATATAGAGCTGTCAATTTACTATCCACCGGGTTGGTCTAGAGGTAAAGTCGTCGTCGCGAGTCAGTTGTTTAACAGCTGATTTTGGGAGACGAAGATTCCTTGTTCAAATCCATGTTTTAAACAGTTTTGAATAATATACATTGGTTGCAGATGTACTTTGATGTTTGGGTTCAATTAACCATATTATCTCAGGAACGATTTAGGTCTGTACAAGACAACACCTCATTTACAAGTCATACACATCATCTTCATCTCATTGGGTCATGTGATTATTTATTGTTCTGAATTATACAGATTGCAACATACAGACATTAGGGATAAAAATAAATTAATTTACTATGTAGTCTGAATAACGGGTGTTCATAATAAAATATTACCCTTTAAAAGTTTTTCAATTTGATTTCTGCATCTTGTGATCGTGCTAAAGAGACATCATATTCTAAATAAAAACATGAATGCATTTATTCGAAAGTTTTGTCATTAAAAACTACTTTTATTCTTAGATAATCAATACACTTGAAACCCATTGCATTTGTCTTTTCTAAAGAAATCAGGAGGTTATCTTATTTAGTAGTTAAATTAAAAATCGTTGAGTATTATGAAGTTAACTAGTTAAATTCTACCTCGTCTTGTAAGGCTAAACTCGTGAATTTATTTTAATATTCTAGCAGTAAACCTTTATTTAGTAGTTTTTCTTTAGATATATCACAAATACGTAAAATCAATTAGCTTCATCTTACAAGTTTACCAACACTAGTGAACTTTTTTCTACCCACTCATTCGATTACCTTCCTCAACATTATCAAGTTATGGTAACTGTCTCTTGCACTTTCTTTCACTCCTTTCCAAAACTCCATAAGTAGTAAAGAAACAAGCATTCGAGCCCAAACATCTAGATTATCCCGAATTTTTCGGAAAAGTTTCCGGATATTCTGGATGTTTGTGCTCGAATGCTTTTAGTAGTATAGAAACAAGTATTTGACCACAAACATCTAGAATATCCGGAATATTCCCGGAAACTTTTCCGGAAAATTCGGGATATTCTGGATGTTTGTGCTTGAATGCTTGTTTCTATACTACTTCCATAATACTTTGGGGTAAGTTTTAATCCTTATCCATAGTTTTTTAATCCACGTATTGAGTTTCAGGTGTTTCCCGTCGACTTTATCTTATGTGCTAAGTAATCGGACACAAGCCAATAAAAGTGTTTTTGTCTAGTTTTACCTCTCTAAAAATCATGTACAATAGTCTACTTACTGGTTTAATATATCTGGTATTAGCCCTTGATATAATTTTTTTTTTATTGAAGGCCTCCACTCACCCCTTACAGCTATCCCAACCTCCATGATAAAAACTAACAGGAAAGCGGGGACGACCTACATGAGTTGAAGAAGTGCAGCAACAGATAGAAATCCTTGAAACGCTGCACTTACCTATCGGGACGTAAATCCTGGGGACATCAAAAGAAAAAAACACTAACTACATATGCCTATAAGCCTATAAGTAAATTTGTGCTGGGATTGGCAATGATACCACACCTACAGCGTGGAAAGATAACAATGAGAAAGAATACAAACACTAACAATAAGAAAAACAGGCAAGTAAAAAAAAAAACAATTATCGAACAGGAGTCCTATATGACGTCTTAATAACGCTGGTAGGCTACTCAGTTCACCTACTAACTATCATATGGCTGTCCCAACTGGATCAACCCATCCAACATAATAAAATTTTCCTTTTGAACGTTGACATATTTATGGTTGTTGAATATATCAACCCCGCAACCCTCAACATATAATAATAATAACAAATGCTTTATTTTATTATTAGTTAGAATTCAGGATAAATTTAGTTCACAAGGCGTCGATTATGATTGATGTTTTGTTAAAGAATAACAGTTTATAAATTATAGGGCTCAGTATGTAAAAAAATAAGTATTTTTAATTTCTTTTGTTATGGAAACAAATTCATTAAGTATTAAATACCATTTAGAGCGTGATCATTAAGAACTAGTTAAAGTAACTTTTATTCATTTTGCCATTCTATCAATGGCTTCTAGTATAAAAATAATTCTCAAACCCTATTTGATAATTGAAATCTGTACTTCTCAGTTAGCAATTCACTGCAGTCTAGAGCAAAAATATTGTGCCACGGAGGCGGACAATTTAAAACAAAAATATATTATTTATTTTTTTACCTCTTATTTATAAGCAATCAGAATCTAAAATATTTTTAGAATGGCTATTAGTTTAGCTTTTACCTAATGATTAGGCCTACACAACCAGTTTATAACAAATTATTACTAAGCATTGGCATATATCATACTAAATTTTTAAACAGAGAAACATTGTAGAAAATCTGTTTGAATCAAGACTACTCTTCAGAATTTATGGAATTAAATAATCTAAAAATGAAATAGATTAAACTTCAAAGTAAACAAACGGTATCTTGGTATTATTAATCAGCAACATTTTAAATTGAATCTATAACTTAAATCGTACTATGAAAAAGTTATGTTTAAATCATTCGATAGGCTTAATATGTAAACCAGTTTGGTGATTTAATATGGAGGGCCCACGCGCCAATAATATTTATTTGAATTGGGATGAATGATTTTTGAATCATTTTTGGTCTTAGTAAATACATTAGTAGAAGAGCGCATAGAGAATTAAAAAGAAGAAGAATGTTATAGCTGTCGAGCTATTCTGTCGACAGCAGGAAAGAAAGAAGTACTGTAGCAGATAAAGCTTACTGTAGCAGCGTTCTAGAAAGGAGGATGAAGGAATCTATCGAATGTTTTGGTCGGCATTTGGAAGATAGAACAGTAAAAACTGAACAGTAGGTAGGCAGGTAGGTGCCTTCAGTTGGTTGCTGTTGCTGGTTGCAGTGCTGAGGAGTAGATCGAACGAGGAGAAGAAGAAGACGTAGCCAGCGTGACTAGACAACTCTTGAAGAGACCGAGACTGCAAGACTATCATTGCTATTATTACTTTTTTACTATTACTACCTCTTCGCCTTCTTATTTACTTTTCACTAGTAGCATATATAGGCTTATGTAGATTTGTAAGTACACTAACACCGACGCAAAAAATTATTATCTAAATTTGCTTGTAGATCGTTCATCCCAAGTTTACTAGTGACGTTTTGGTTACTCATATCAATACTGCAGGCTTTTTAATATAATATTTTAATTTAAAACTATTAAAAAGTATCAATAATTTAATACTTCTATCAGTTGGTAATTTAAACGAGATACGTTCACCTGCCTGTTGATATTATATTATTGTTTAATCATCAGCCGAAAGGCTAGTTTGAACCTCTAGAGGCTTTACTGAGTAAAACGAGGAGTGAGGTGGTTTACGTTCCCTTCCTTACTCAGTAGAAAAGTATGCTTATCAGCAAGCTGGTCTTTCTGAAAAACATATACTTTCCACCATGCAAATGACACTTTCACTTCATTCACCACAGGATCTAGCTGTATAGTGAAATTCATTACTCTCACAGGAGAAAGGCTGACTAGTGCCTTTTACATGTTTACCTCTTCTGTTCGTAAATGCTTCAGTCCTACAAACAAAAGGTCATCAGCTGAATGGCTAGTTTGATCCTCTAGAGGCTATACTGAGTAAAAGGAATGAGGAGGTTTACCATGCCTTCCTAACTAAGTGAAAAAGTAAGCTTAGCAGCATACCGGGCTCTCGAAAAGCCTAGGAAAAAGCGCAAAATTTGCACTTTCCACCCTGCAAATGACACTTTCACTTCATTCACCACAGGGTCTGGCTGTATAGTGAAATTCATTACTCTCACAGGAGAAAACTCTGACTAGTGCCTTTTACATCTTTACATCTTCTGTTTTAAAAGCTTCAGTCATATAACCAACCCTGGAACTGGCAGATCGAGTGCAAATAATTTGATATCCCACGTGCCTGTTACTAGCAAGGTATTATTCATTACATTATTACACTATAATTAATTAACTTATTATTGTGGAGACTATTTAAAAAGATCGATTTATCAATTAACTTTATTGCAAATACTGATTTACCAGTAATTAATTTCGTTTTGATATTGGGTTAAAAAGTAAGTTAGAACATCCTGTTAAAAAATATTTAATTTTCCACTGACCTATTAATAGTTGCTATATCTTTTGCATTTTTACGTTTTTTATTACAATATTTATTTTGTAACTGTAGAAGATCAACCAGCAAAACGTTCACAAAAAAATTTAAAAAAAACCAACTTTGCGGAGGACACTACCCAGCGATAGCTCTCCAGATAACGAAAAATGTGTTCGTTTAAATTATATTTTTGTGTACGTAATAATGTTACAGTTGCGTTAATGTATCATGTCTCAATTCCATCGGCGTTTCATTCGTCTTGGTGCGATCCGGGTAGGTCCGCAAAATTCATATTGCATAGTAAGGGATTGTTATGATTGTGTAGGTTGTCCCTGAACCTAAGGTACAGTTTTAGGTGTGTGTCGCTGACGTAAGGAACGCGTACGTTTTTTAAATGTATTCTACTTTCTACTGACATGTTTCTGTGGATCCACTGTCATCTAAATACATAAAATCCAAAGTAAAATTTTTAGAAATTAATTAAAATTTTCAAAAGATATTGTTTATTCAGTCATTTGTATAAAACTCGTAACCAAAAGTTTCTTAAGTTTTGTTATATTCTTTGGAGCAATTCGTTGACATTGCTCATGACTCTTTGCCAAGATGAGAATTAAGTATTTGTATAAATGTTCCCCAAAATTATGTGAAAATTAAGGAAATAGTTTATTATGTTATTTATCATGTATTGTGATTATCAATCAAATAAATATTAATAAATAATAAAACTTATTTTAACTTATTTTAATTTTTATGTTCCTACATGACGCATCTGAAGTCGTAAATATTAAGCTAGTTTTGCTGAAACATATATTTTTATAGATAACTGAAAATTAGAATAAATCTTTTTTTTTTACTTTATCTAAAAATCGATCATTCTTACTAGTTGCTGACAGTAAACCATGGGGATCTTAAATTAATGTTTCTAAAATCCTTCAATATATTTATCAGATTAAAAAAGACCGGAAGGGATTTTTTTGTTAATGAGGATGACCATTTCTTTACTTTTCAAGGATTTTGTCAAAAACGTAAAGAATTTAAAATATTCTCTCTCGTGTTTGTGTTGATATTTTTAAAGATCCTTTTGTATAGAAGTAAGCACAACTTGAACAAAATCAAATCTAGTGAAGAAAGACTAATGGCAGGAGTCTGTTTATAAAGGAATGTCCTGCCACCGTTTATAAAAAAAATCTTCTAAGGTTACAGCTCACCAAACACTTGTGTGTCAAAAGTCATGTAGAATAGTTTTCAATTTTCCAGGTAGGTTTCGACTCGCTTCGTCTTATTGTGACCAACAAAACTCCTTGACTAAATTCTCCTTCGTTGCGGTACAGTCTGGTTAGAATATTTTTCTTGATTTTATTATTAACCTACTTATACAAAAACGTATCGGCAGATGTTAGTTTTTATTTTTAGTATATTTATCACTAATATATTTTACTATGTAGCCAAGAAATATTATGTTTCATTTCGATAGATATTTTCCGTGTTTTGTGCAGTTTTAAAACTAAATAATCTTATCACGATGTATTTAAAATAAATTAGTTAATATTAAAGTAACTTAAAAACTAATGTAAGGAAGCTAAATTTATGGTTCCATCAAAACACTGGTATTTTTCTTGTTCTGTGGGGGTGTTATTTATATAAAAAGTAAAATTAAACACAATTTTTTTCGTTTAGGGCCGTTTTAGACCATGTAAAGTGTCTTCTGGAGTATCCAGAGGCTCGTTCGCAGTCCAGATTTAACATTCATTCATTTAGGCTTTCCGGTTTTTTTACATTCATCTGTATTCTACATTTGTTCTTCTTCTTCTTCTCAGGATGCCTCTCCATTCCGTAGGTTGACAGCCATCATGGCAATAATTACCTTACTGGTAGCTATCCGAAAGAGTTCTTCGGAGCTCCTGTTAAACCATACCCTCAAGTTGGCCAACCATGAAATTCTTCTGCGTCCTCGTCCCCTTCTACTGTCAATTTTTTCCTTGCAGAATGCGTTGGAGCAATTCATACCTGCGGTCATCTCGCATGATATGACCGAGATATTGCAGCTTTCGCGCCTTCACTGTGCTAACCAATTCCGTTGCCTTGTTCATTTGACGTAGCACTTCCGCATTAGTAATTTTCTGCGTCCTGGGTATTCGCAGCATTCTCCTACACAGCTAAAGTTCGACTGGTCTCAATTTGCGGAATGTTACTTCTCTCAAGAGTCCAAGTCTCAACTCCGTACAATAGGACTGAGACATAACACGGTTCTTTTTGGAAGTTCTTAAAGCCAGTAATCAGTAGTCTATACTTGTTTCCGTCTATTATGTTTCCTTGGGTTATTCCAGTTTTGTTAATACTTGTTCTGACTTATTTACACCACTTCTCCGACACTTTAGGTACACTGTTAATAGTATCCTAAATATTTATTTTGTCAATAATCGTTTGATTCTTCTGTCGATCCATATAGATGTATCTCTATCACTCGTTCGTTTTCCTGTGCAGCTCATCTTTTCCTCGTAACCTCTACTGTCCGTCTACTATCTTCGGAACCATTACCTTGCTGAAGATTGTTATTTTGAATTTTTCTGTTTTTTTTAAGGCGTGTATTTGCATACAGACAGGAAAATGATCACAGTTTTATAATTATTGTATGTTCTTGACTTCTCTTAAAAGTCCGCTTAGGAAGCTCTTTGGAGTGACCATCATTCCCTACCTGTTGAACGCTTTTCTTTCGTCGGTCTTCCACTGTATTATATCCCGGAGGAACTTGACAGTTTTCAATATTTTATCTCTATGTGACCCGGAAATATTTTAATTTTGTTATTAAAAAAAATAGATTTTTAAAGAAAATCGATAGTCTCGATTTTGCTGCTTGTTCTCTAACACATTGATGTGTTCTATAACTATTGAATAATTTAAAAATATTTGTTATGAAATTCCAAAAACTTTTCAATCCAAGTACGTAAGGATTATTGCAGACGCACCCTGTTACGTAACCAGCGAAACGTTACATAACGTTTACATAACATTAGGAATAAAACATTAGAATTAAAAAAAACTAACCTCAAAAAACACAACCTAATTTTGATCATGAGTGAATGATGCAAAATGAAAACCAACCTTAGTTTGGCTTAATAATACGGAAATCAATCTTTGACGCTGAACTAAGCTCTGTAGAGAAAATGCTTAAAATAAAAGAAGTTTTGACGTACAATGCATACTAAAACCGAAATCTTTAAAACTTATTTTTTTACAGATTTTCACGAAAATAATAACAGAAAATCACTAATTTAGCGCTAAACTTAGAGTTATAAAAAGAAAATGTTTGAAATAAAAGTTACAAATTTTTAAATTTTCTACAACTTTGATTATATGCACGTTTGCTCTAAAATGCATATTAAGACCGCAATCTTAAAAAAAAGATGTTTTCTACGAGATAACGGCATCACCAAGAATTTCAGCATGCATGGTGCCTACCTTATCTTGTAGAGCATAAAAAATTTAGTAAATGAGATGATTTAAAAAAAAATCGTAGAAGCCATTTTTGAAAAAATTGCAAAAAAGTTAAAAATTACATGAATAACTAATACTTCCGGTTGACCGATTTTGATGAAATGTTCGTGTCTCGTCTTCTAGTGGTGCCTAAATTAAGTTTCAAGTTTCAACTTCGTATGCTGTTCCGTTCTTGAGATATTTTCTTCCCCCACACACACACAGACCAATCGCTAAAAACATGTTTTTTCGGTTCAAGGGGTCTAAAAACGTGTATATACGGTGAAAAGTTGACATGAAAACTCTATTTTTCTTTCCTATGTAGGCTATTCATATAGGCAAGAGAAAGTAAAAAAGCCTTTTTTGTTAAAATTCAACTGATTATAATTCTTATGTACACTTTTGAATAACTCTTGAATTTTTTGTTGGTATTCTTTAATTAAAACCATTTAACACTTTTGAATTTATTATAAAAATTATTAACCGTTAATTATGTTTATATTGTAATGTATGGATAGATATACCGATCATCGTGACTGCAATAATAATACATTTTTTTGTATATAAGGTACCGTACTGTATTTCATTCTTTTATTTTTGTTGAAGAATAAAAAAATATATAAAAGAAATAATAAAAAATGAATAAATAAAAAGAAGATAAGCCTAACAAACAACATTTCATTAGATATCTACGTTGTGTTATAACGTTTTTTTATAATTATACACCTATCATTTATTTTGTAATTTTGTTTAGAATTAACCACGTGTTGTTATTGTTATTTTTTATGAATATATAATATTTTTGATGAGCAGTGGGAGTGTGTTTTTTATAAAGCCTATATGTCTGTCAGTATTTTGGAAAAGTTGACAAAACCCCGAAGCTATTTTATGTGATGTTCCGACTTAAACTTAAGTTTGCGTTATTTTTTATATAAATGGTTATATATGTATATATTATATTCTTATTACATTTTATTCATTCTAGTTATAAAACCCATTAAAAAAAACCTTATTTAAATTCTTATTCTGAAATAGTAAAATTATTTTTGTAATAGTATTATAAACGTGTTAAATCATTTTATCCTTCACGGTTTTTTCTGACGATTTAATTGAAGTACTGTATGTTAAAAAAAATAAAAACATTAATATTATATTAATTTATATGTCAAATTACGACTCGGGTTTCATTTGCCACTATGTTTTCCATATATATTTTTTCATAAAGAATAAATATACATTTTCTTTCGATTTTAATTTAATCTTTAATTTATTTTTATGTAAATTTTTTAATTTTAACGCCAGGAAATGCACAGTAGCACGTGTAAATCTTGTCTTTTTGAAAGAAATCGTTTTCAAGAAATTTAATGAAGATGTTAGATATTATTAATAACGTATATTACAACGAAAAGAAAAATATTTTTTTATCAACTAAAAAAAAAATAGACGATTTCCACAGGTTTGACGAACCAATATTTATTTTACAAGAAATAAATAAAAGTTTATACGTATTTACATTATTGTTCCCCATAATAGGCTGGTGGAGTGTTAAATTATTTCCACTCGATCTGCTAGTTCCAGGGCTACAAAAAATAATTCTGTTTCTTAACACAAGGTCAGCCATGTGTTTCAGGTACGACTGAAACATTTAAGAAAAGAAGAAGTAGAGGTGTAAAAGATACTAGTCAGTTAGCTCCTCTAAAATTAATAAATTTCATTATACACCCAGTCCTGTAGTGAATAAAGTTGTTGAGGAAAGTAGATGCTTTCGGACGGGCTGGCATGCTGATAAGCATAGGCTACTTTTCCATTCAGTGAGGAAGGCACGGTAAACCACCTCACTCCTAGTTTTACTTAGCAAAGCCTCTAGAGGTTCAAACCAGCCTTTCGGCTGATGACCTAAACAACAATAACACATTTTATATTATTATATCAAAATTTCATAAACTTTCAAAACCATTTTAAATTATTCCCGAACCAATTTTTTTTTTGTTTTTAAATGGATCTACATCCTTGTTAAATTATACAAAGTGGTTGGAAATATCTTTGGAATTGTGTGATTTTCATTGCAAACCGATATTGTTGTCCAACATACCCTATGGTTAAAGTAATAAAAATGTTATTTATCCTCAAAATATTAGCCTACTCTTTTGCTGAAGTTTTGCCCCTTGGTGAGTTGTAGAATCTGGATTACTAATGAATAAAATAACATCAATCAATCTAAAAACTCTAAATAAAATCTAAAGAAATTATTAAGTGTAAATTTTGTTTAATTGTAAAACATTATTCTAAAACTAAAGTTAATCTTATGTTAATAATCTTATGTTATGTACCTTGCGTTTTTTTATGTAATGGGGTCGCTAAAAACTTAGAATGTTGATGCGACCATAATAAACTAATTATAAAAAAAATTGTTGTTTATTCTGTACTAAAGCAAGTCTTGTCTTGGAAACCGATCCCAATTGTGTTTTTTATTAATTTTCGGACTAACTTTACAATATAAATAAATTTACCGTTAAAACGAGCACATTTCAGAAAATCAAAAACGCTAAACAAAAAAAATTCTCAAATTTTATTTGTTTTAATTCTGAGGTAAACTCCCCCTTAACTGAAGATATGTTAGTTTGATTTATTGCGATCGTTGCTTAATGAGTTTATAATGTGTACAGTGATGCAGAGGAGACCTTGCACGTTGATATTTAAAGGTAAAAAGTAGACGGAATTTTATTGGTAGGAAGGATGTTATTGATGGGGATGAATAAGTAAGAATCGAATGAAATTATAAAGCTGATGCGTGTAAGACCACGTGGCCATTAATTCCACTACCCTGTCAAGGATCGTAAAAAAAGGGAACAAAATGTATAATGAAAGAAAGATCTCCCAAGTCAAGCAGACACCGATATGAGTAACGTTCATGTCAGGCTGTACCCTCTCGCTTTTACTGCCAAATAAAACTTGACTCAACAACGAACACAAGAGTTTTCCCTTCGTCTTCTCCGGCGTCCTCTTCTCATCATCTACCTATGACCCCTTCCCTACCTACTCTTTATCCTCCCATGAAATTCTATATCCTCTTCACAACCTGCATACATGATCATTCTTAATTATTTCACAATTCTGAGACTCCCCAGCTAGGCCTATCTGATGTCATTAGAACCGGCGTTGCCGTACTGGCTACACATTTTTCCGACAGATAACAATCACTTCGTTGCTGTTTGTTCTTTCTACCTGTTGTTGTTGTTGTTGTAACTGTGTTGCACACTCAACATATAAACAAACAATCAAAACGTACAAACCCAGACAATGTAAATTATAAAATAAAACATATGCTACAATACTCATACAAACGTATAGGCCTACTTACCGAATGCATATTAGATGTTTTATTTATATCACAAAAACAGACACGTCTTTTTAACGCCTACTTATTTTCTACTTATAACCATAACATTTGTTTTATAAAAAATATAGTAACAAATAAATTTATAAAATAAATAATAAGTAATAATAAAATAAACATATGTATTCTATTAGAGATTCCAAAAAGGAGATTGAATGATAAAAAAATTATTATTTTCCAACCAAAATGACATGTTGTTTCTGCCAAAATTTGACAACAAAATAATTATTAATGCCCAATAGCAGACAAAGTGTAGGTTTATAATGTAATAATTATAATAACGAAACAGTAGGTAAACTTCTTAACATCATTTTGTAAACAAAATAATTTTAGATAGCCTAGTTGATTAGAATCCATCAAATTGTATGTAATGGTTTTATTTTGTCTTAATAAAATTATTTTCGAAATTATCAATCACAAAAAATGTCTTAAGCGAACATTTTTTGTCAACCTAGAATTCTATGAAATAATTTTGTTATCAGTCTCTCGACTGGTTTGCTGTAGTTCTCCAGGCTGTTCTATCTTGCGTAAGTCGTTTCATATCTAAATGTTTGTAACATTCGACATCTTTTGTCATTTGCTTTAAATATTCTAATCTTTGCCTCTTCTACAATTCACTCCCTCAATATTACCCTCCACTATTGATAGAGCAATATCGATGTCTTAAGATATGCCCCTCTAGCCTATCCCTTCTGGTTAGATGTGTCCATATAGTACTTCTTTCGTCCACTCGTCTAAGAAACTGTAAATTACGTACTTATTTCGCCCACCCGTCTAATCTTTACCGTTTTCCTATAACACTAAATTTCAAAAGCTTCTATCTCTTCCTTTCTGCAGCCCTTATCACTCACGTTTCGCTTCTGTATAATGCTACACTCCAAAAAATAGTGTTTTAAGAAAGTTAATCTGTAAATTAATGTTTGTCGTCATTAAACGGTTTGAATTTCAAAGGAATGAAATTATAAAACAATTTCTACTAGAAGTGGAACCCAATATTGTTAACATCAAAGGAAAATTTTAAACATTAATTTTTATAGGCCATTCACTATTTGTCATAATATTCAACAAAATTCATAAGAAGTTGATTACGTCATTAGTAGAAGTGGTTTACTATTGTTCTCATCAGAAACCTTGGCTTATTGTAAAGGTTTTACTTTTACAAGATTACGTTGGTTCACACTTAAGAGACTTGGGTTAACTTAAAATTTAATATAGTTTAAATTATATATTGATAAAGAAAAATTTAATTAAACTTAATAAAAATAAATGTAATAAAATATAAAAAAAGTAATTACAATTACTATTATTAAGTAAATATTCTTAATGTTAAATTATGAAAAGGCTAACTTTAGTAATTAACTGCGTGAATCCTATTAATGACTCCTGTACTACTTTAACGTCTAATGTCATGTTTAAAAATATATACCTATTGTATGCCTATTTACTGGTTGTACGAAACCACACAGCAAATTAAAACAAATAAAGTTCATTCATTTTTTTGATTGTAAGATGAACTAAGTCAAAAGGTTGATTCATTTTTTTGATTGTGTAATCAACTAAGTTAAATGGATTTAAGTCTAATTGATTCATTTTTGATTGTGTGATCAACTAAGTTAAAGGATGTAAGTCCAATTCATTCATTTTTTGATTGTGTGTAACAAAGTTTTGAAAGGATGTAAGTCTAATTTATTCACTTTTTCGATTCTGTGATCAACAAGTTAAAAGGATGTAAGTCTAATTGATTCATTTTTCGATTGTGTGACCAACAAGTTAAAAGGATCTAGGCCTAAGTCTAATTGATTCATTTTTGTGATTGTGTGATCAACAAGTTAAAAGGATGTAAGTCTAATTGCTTCATTTTTGTGATTGTGTGATCAACTAAGTCAAAAAGATGTAAGTCTAATTGAGACCTTAGCACCTTTAGTTCTAGTTTTTCTAAATTCTTCAGCCATTAGTTTAGCTGACTGTAAAAGAAGAAATGTAATATCATGTTCTGAAAGATTAAATGTAATTATTTTACTTTTGTACGGTGTTTTATGAAATAATAACTAAACTGCTTATTTTTTTGTTATTTTGTTGTTCACGATCGTTTTCGTTGTTTATTTCTGTACTAAGTTGTCCCCGCACAAACGGAAAAAATAATGAATATATTCATAAACTAGGGTATATGATCTATTTTGTACACACTATTAGTGCAGTTTCGTTGGAAATGTAATGTTATAATATTATGTTAGGTTGTTATAAACCTTGTTATAAATATTAGACGACTCGGCAATTTGATCTGGTTGAGAAAAGAAGAAAGTAAAATAGGGCTTGTCACGTAGTATGATGGCCATCACATTGTACGGGGTAGGCTGCGTTGCTTGTAGGCGTACTAAAACTATTTTCCTTTTTCTCTTTTACATACACACTATCTATTTCCCATCTCTTTTTAAAGGCGGTACCGCATGCAAATCCATCCTGAGCGTAGTACATCTCTGAAAAATAAAAGGAGGATCGAGATATGTCTAAAATAACCTTAAGCAAAATTCACTCAAATTGTTGTTGTTGTTGTTTAAGAAGTACAAAAAAGAATTAGCCTACAACGTGCACAAAGAAATTATATACTTAATTTGTAAAATATATTCTTTAATATTAAAACCGGTAAATATCTTTAAATCTAAAAAATCTGTATTCATGTAGGTATAACTCATAACATAAAATTTTATAGGTTATGTTTTTTATTTTATATATAGTATATATTACTACTTATACATTTCCATCCGTAACACTTGCCTTTATGAGCTTTGATCTTGTTGTTATGTACAAAAAACTTTTGATACTATAAACTTATCTTGAGTACAAAAACATGATAATAATATATTTAGGCTTATTATTCCCTCCTACGTATCATAATTGTACAATAATTTATAGTTAAAATCTTGGAGGTTTTTCTACATAATCCATTTAAAATATAAAGATTACATTTTACCTCAAGGGATGAATTTCAAAAACTGGTATATTTGTTTTCCTAATTTCCTTTACAATTTGTTTATTACGAATACAAATACCGATTTTCAGAACTATGCCTCTTTTTGAAGGTATAGAAATAATATTTGAACATTTAAAGCAATTAACAACTTTTTTAATCTTTAGGAGTAAGTAATGGAAATTCAGATGTTTTAACTTTTCCTGTGTACCACTTGAAAAATAAACTTGTCAATATTTAGAACTGTTGCTCTTTTGGAAGATAAACAGTATTAATAAATTATTTATTTACTAAAACAGTTTTTAACAGTTACCCAAAAATAATTGAATTACTGTTATATAATATTTCATACTAAAATAATGTTATTTCATAACTTGTTATATCTTACAAATTATAGTCTTGATTGTAATACTTTATCTTAAAATGTTTTTCATTAATTTAATTATTATGCATAAATTTCATTTTGTTCGGTTAACACCAACAAAACCACATACTTATAAGAGTAATATTAATAATTAATATTACTCTTAGGACAATTATTGTCCTAAGGAAGTTACATTCTTTTCTAGCTAACTTTTACGAAAGCTGGATAGTACAGTGTACAAAATTGAGAATAGATACCTAGTATGGTTTAGTTTATATGTAAAAAACATGGCTGAATAAAATTGCTGGCCAAAAACACATTAAATTTAAAACTATTGGGAAAGAGGAAGCATAACAAGCCACCTGAATTTTTGGAAATTTTTAAATTTTGGAATGATATTAATTCTAGAGATTTCGAGAACGGAGACTGGAAAAAATCGGTGGTTTTTGGTTTGCAACAGACGACTTACGCTCCATAGAATTCGTTGTATACACAAATAATTTTTATCCCTTAGCGCAATGCAACTTAACTCACTTGTTTGACTCCACAGCACACTATTCTGCGTCTTTTTCTTGCCACCAGCTTTTATTCATTTTTCCACCGTGTTTGAGGACGATCTTTATACCTTTTTCCGCCCGCTAGGACCTCCACTGCTGAATTTCCTAATTCTATCGGTCATCTGTATGCCTGATCGTTTGTTTTGCCCATTACCATTTTAATAATTCCACCTGCTTGATCAAATAGAAATTCTGTTTGGTGATAATTACCTTAAATATTACCGAAAATATTCGGAGGTTTTATTACATTCTAGACAAAATTCTGAGCTACAAGCAATATGAATCCAAAGTACTTTTACACTAATTCATTTATTACGCCTACTTTCTCTTGCCTATATGAATACATAGGAAGGAAAGTATTGTTTTCATGTCGATTTTTCGAAATCGAGTTTTCACCGGATCTACACGTTTTCAGACCCCCTGAACCCAGAAAACACGTTTTTAGCCTAGTATGCATTTTACGACAAAAGCGTATATAAGGCAATCTAATTTATAGGAAATTAAAAGATCTACAACTTTTATTTAGAGCATTTTTCTCTATAGAGCCTAGTTTAGTGTGAAAGAGTGATTTTACGTATGTTTAAGCCAAAGTGAGGTTGATTTTCATTTTGCGTCTTTCATTCATGATTAAAATTAGGTTATGTTTATTAAGGTTAGTTTTTTGTTTATTTCTAATGTTTTATTATTAATGTAAGGTTTATTGTTAAATTTGCATTGGCAAGAAAAAGTTGTGTGAGTGTTTCACACCAGAAGTTTTTAAAATAGATAACGTATTCTGATATTCTTATACTTGTTTAATAAGCAGAAGTTGTTTACTTTTTGATCACATCAATTGGCTACTGTACCATTTAAACAAAACGAACTGAAGGAAACTACTTTACTGTTATTCAGATTATGAAGTAATAAATAATACCTACCTAAACATTTAAGATATATCGATAAATAATTCACATTACAAGAATTATTATTCGTGATCAAGAATACCAAGAAATTCGAATGGTAAATCTATATAAATTATTTTAACATTCAGATACATATATTTAAAATAACTTATAACGAAGTAAATCACAAAAAAACTTGAATGATTTAACAATATTTTACAGTTTTCTTATGTGTAAATTCTTATAAATTTTCAGAGTTATTTTACATACAAAGTATTTATACATAACTTTTTTATGTAGTATATAATATATTTATTTATATATCTTAATACATATATTTAGACATGTAGGTACATTTATTTTTTTATTTTATGACTGTTGTTCTTATATATCAACTGTACATACATTTTATGTGTATTTCATGTATCATCATATCTAGGTGTATATATGCAGAACATATAAGTTAGTATAAAATTTACAATCGAGCTTAAATTTACGATCGGCTTGTAACTTAGCTTCTGATAATTTTACGGTATCTGTGGAACAACCGGCATTATAAACCCAGCTAGTGGAAGTAATATCTAAAGCTGTTTATAAGGTTTCTTTACAAATAAATAACTCCTACACAAAAAATAATGTAACTACAACAACTATTCACTATTTTTGATATACTTTATTTTATGTTCAGAAATATAAGGTTGGTTTTTCTGTTAAGTTTACATGCTTTGTTGTCAGAATTCTTGATCAAAATGTTGATAAAAATATTTATAGAATCTTTACGATAAGAAATATATTTCCTTGTTTTTTGTGTTAAATAGCTAACTTAATCTGAAAAAGAATACTACCTTGGATTACGCCGAGGGATTACTCTTGGATTAACAAGTAAATACCAAACGATAAACCCTGGGAGACAAAAATAAAGACAACTAAGTTCCCTACTTTCAGGACGATCAGTTTAACAGTTAACAGTTTATTTCTAAAACTTATGCAAATGTATGCCAACTAAGTAGCCTACACGGCCGTGAATAAACTATCAGTAATAATATAATTAATAGATTCCAGACTAAAATTGTGCTGCACATTGATCTATGAATACCATTCGAAAAATGATTTTATCCTACGATTTTACAGATTTTTTCAGGAATTAATTATTCGAAAATTCTAAATGACTAATACATAATTTATCATTTAATCATCTAGTTCCTAGAGCAGAGATCACGACATATGCCATGTATAGGAAATAGTTTTTTTATAAAATATACAGTATATTATTTTAATCATCATTAATTTTATTTTTTTATCTTTAATATTTTATTTTCAACTATAAACAACGAGCAAATTTGATAAAAGTAAAGAAAGGATGACAAGAAAAAGGAATAAAAGAAAGAACAGTGACACCCATTCGTATCTTTTATGAGATTAATGTTCATAATGCATGATTGAGAAATAACAATGTTAGGAGACATAAAGAAAGAAAAATAATAATAGATCACGTTATAAAAGATCTCGGGCCCATTGACGTTTCAACCTGCGTTGCGGATTCCGTGGTAGTGACGCATCTGGTTGGGGTGATCATTTTAATCAGTAGATTTTTCTAAATCTCTTCGAAGTTCTACTATTGAGTAAAATTCTCTTCTAAGCTATGTCACTTATTACTCATTTTCTTCATACTTTCCGTAGTAAACCCCTGTTTCTCAAAGAAAGACATGATAAAAGATTTTTGATGATGATTTGAAGGGATGAAAGATTTTCTCTCGTAAGGTAGTTGTGTTCTGTTCTGGATAAAATAAGTAAAAATTAACAAATGAGAACATGTGCTAATTAATATTACATAGGTCTACGTTTTGTATTAAAATGTTAGAAAATTAATACTTTTTTATTTTTATTTTTTTAAATACTATTTTACTGAAGCACTAACTTATATTCTGTTTCCAGTTGACTTAGATATCAAATTGTATTACAATTATGTTTTACAATTTTTTCGACAGCAATGATTTGTTTTCTTGAAATTTACTATTATATCTAATGTTAGTAGTTTCTCTATAGTGACTCCCGATCTGTGTTAGCTAAAGATATATAAAGAATCCGCGTACTATCAAATAGTATTTAGTTTTAGATTATTACAGTTCTATTAATTTGTACTGGACCAAAGGTAGTGGCACTTTTAAGATTTTTTTTTTTTAAATAAATATTTTTCAGCACGTTCTTGCATATCTGAAATTTGTTTACAACAGTACAACTTTTAATGAATTTATGTTGATAACATAAAACATGACTTTACTTAAATGAGAGAACAGCAATAAAGACATCAATGGGATTCTTTTTATAACAGAATAAATAGAATCAAGTTATTTTTCTGTAGTTCTCTTTAAAGTTATTTATGTAGCGTTGGCTCTGAAATTATTCAGCTGTGAATCAATGTTAAGTTTAACCGTATCTCAGGCAATTTTTTGAGGAGCTTTTTTGAGAGTTACCTGGTAAATTTGGTACATTTAGATCCCGCTCACAAGTGGCTTTGTTATATTAACTAAAATTTATTGCTAAACTGGTGATTCCGCTTTAGAAATACATGTAATACATACAAATACATGCAATACGTGTACAAGTCTCCATGTAAAGTTTAATATTTGATACGTAAAAAACCCCCAGATACCACCCACAGATATTCAAATACCCTCAGTCATGGTCCTGAAAATTTTGACTAAAAAATTCAAAACCTTTTTTTGACTTCAATTAACAACGAGGCGAAAATGGAGTAGAGACCTCTTGGTCTAAATAACGGATAATACCTATAGTTACAAATGGAGAATGTGCCACTGGGTACCTCTTCTCCTTAATGCGAAACTCCCCACCACAATTTAAATATCATTTACGGAAATTGTGCAGCTCAATGTACAGTACCGTAATAAAAATTCAAGACAAAAAAAAATTAACAACGTCCTTTTACAAAATCTTTTGACTTAAAGGCTACAATCATGTAATTCTTTCCAATATTCTTTAACTAAAATCGTCGGGTGGATAGTTAAAAATAATCTACCATTGAATATACCTTCTGATTTATTTTAAATTTCATAACCGTTTAATATAGATTTGTAAGTAAAATTAGGTACTCTAATGGTAAATATTAAAACGGTAAACCTAATAACATTGTTAACAGCAATTTACACCCAAAGATTTTTGTTACAATGTAACAATTCACTTCCTTGTGTCTATCCATTTATCCAGTTGTTTTACTATTTCAGTAGTACTGCAGAAACTACTGGCTGCTATAGAAATTGGAACGAATATATTGATACTAACCCGTGTTTCAAAAATAATATCTTCTCTTCTTCTTCACTTCAAAAATTAGGTTTCCTGATTCTGTTCCTTTACCAATCACTTCTTCGTTCTTCCCACAAATCTCTTACCTATGGGTTTATATCAATTGCCTGTATTCTTTCTAGGTCATTCTTCCCAAGTTACTGCACCACTTTCTTCTATTTTTCTTGATTTTTTTCATGTAAAGGTGTAACTCATAATATGTTTCTAACTTGTTTATTTCTAATTCTGCCTAAAAAGTACACTTTTACATATTATACGATATAATATTAAATATATATTTTTAAATTTTAGTTGTGAGATGACAAACACCTCTGCTTGTGTCCGGGGTTAAACATATTGATCCTTTACTTTTTTGATGTAGCATAACAAATGGCTTAACACAATAGCGTCGCTGCTATCAAATGTGGTGTTATGAGTATTAAAATTATTAAAGAAATATTTTGTTTGATCAGTATGTTTTATTACTATTTACCCATTTGCTAAAATGTTTGAAATTATCTTTACTGCTAAAATGTAGGTTAATTCTTTTATCACAACACTTCCGTAAAAGTACATTTGTTTGTTTGGAACTGTAAAATTTGTTTAAATTTTACTAATGAAAATTTTGTAAGTTCTACATACTCTCTAGACGATTGTCCCTGTGGATTTATGATGAATTTTAAGCAGGGACCTAGATAAATTTAAAAAGATGTCACATCTATTTTTGTTGATATGACGACATGAATATTCTGCTATGTGTAATTATCTCAAATCCAGAATCCATTGATATAAACTTAAATTTGTTAAACATTTTACTGTGTACTGTTTAGAATATATTAAATACTAATAATACTAATAATTAAATAATTAAATACTAATAATTAAATTATATATTAAATTTTTTTGCTCTATTAAATAGAGCAAAAAAAACTATCAAATATACAGTAGATGACTTTTGTCATGCAAACAAAAAGTGCATGAACGTGTGCATGCATTGACGTTTTAATATTGCAAATGAAGATGGACACACTCGTATCTTAAAGGAACTTTTGACTATTTAATCAGATTAGAGTCATTACTATGTGTTGGTGTTTTTTTATATTATATATTGATTCATATTTCTTGATTAATAATTGTGTTGTTTAGGTCATCAGCCGAAAGGCTGATTTGAACCTGTAGAGGCTTTACCAAGTAGAACGAGGGCTGAGATGGTTTACTCTTGCCTTCCTCACTGAGGGGAAAAGTAAACTTATCGGTATGCAGGGCCCTCTGAAAAGTATCTACTTTCCACCCTGCAAATGACAACTCCACTTTATTTACCCCAAGGTCTGGCTGTGTTGTGAAATTCATTACTCTCAGAGGAGATAACTCTGACTAGTGTCATTTGCTCTAAATACAGATCTGTTCTTAAGTACTTCAGTCGTATAATTGGCTGACCATGTGATAAGAAACAGAATTATTTTTTGTAGCCCGGATACTAGCGGATCGAGTGCAAATAATTTAACACTCCACCTGTCAGTTATGGGCAATATTAACGATTGTCCGATAAATTAATATTAGCATTTATAATGAAACTAATTTTGGTAAAGAGATTTTGTTGGTAGCAATTTTTGTCGTTCAATTTTTAGACATAATTTTAATGTCACAACTTTAAACATGTTTTGAATGTGCATTGTGTATGAATTGTGAAGTAAATAATTAATAAATCGATTAGCGATAATAATATTTTTGACAATTTTTTGTCACATTAGTTTTTAGTCACCTGGTACATAATATTATACTCTAAATAGGGGAGGGTGTCGGTAGGTGGATAGTATGTATAGTTCTCACGTGAACCGTTCAGCACATCATTAGAGTCTAAGAAATATGGTGATTGGACGTGCAGTCAGAGCACCGCTACATGTGCATGCATGTTTCTTGCATGTATACAGTGACACTTTACCTCACCCACTTTCTCTATTCTTATATGTACGTAAGTGTACATGTACATTTTGTGTATGTTTATAAAATGATTTTTTAAGAGAGATTTATACCATATGGTTAAACAGAGAGCACAAATGTCACTAGAATTAAACGAGGAATATGCTTTCAAATGTTCTATTTATATTTAGATTACACCCTCTTGATTAAGTAATTTATAACTTAGTAATTAAATTTAGGAAATACTTCAGGTCCGTCATTGGACATAACATTAGCATTTCATATTTTAAAAATTGTTAAATAAAACTAAATTGATAATGTTTCTTGTGGTAAACCATTGTAAATTTACTTGTATTGCAATTTAAAGATATGTGGTGGTAAATCAGTATTTTCTATAGTACATTATATTTCTATGTATATATATATATATTCAAGCGAGAATTTACAGCCCCAGCCGTATCTCGCTTCCGAAGGACCACCTCTTTCTGTCTCGCCAGCCCCATCGGAGAGCCGCCGCAAAGACATTGCCTCCTGGACCTCATCCAACCATGTCACTTCCGGCCTACCCCTCCTTCTTCTACAGCTGGCGTCCACTCCCATACCTTCTTTGGCCACCTACCATCCTCCGCAAATGGCCAAACCATTTTAACTGCTTCCTGGATATAGTATCCATGATATTTCCTTGAACGCCGATTCTTCTCCTAATTTCAATTGGAATTCGATCATTCCGCGATACATCACAGCTCCACCTGCAGAAATCCATCTCCAATGCTTAGGCGATCTTTCTGTCTCTTTATCAATACCCACACTTCCGCAGCATAGATATACACACTCTCCAGGATAGCAATGATAAATATTTATCTTTGTCTCCTTCCATATTTTATTATTCTAAAGGACAGAATTTAACTGCCCTATAACACTTCGCCCATTTATGAGTTTATGAGTCTCCTGAAATCTTGTTGTTTACTTCCGCTGCACTTGTTCCACTCTTTCAAAGATGACTCACAGGTATTTAAAACTTTCACAGCTTTTCACTGCACTGCTACTCAGCTGAATATCATTTCCTGGCTTGTTTACATTTATACTGAGGCCCGATCTTTCATACTCCTCTTGCAACTTCCTCAAGAAGGATTTTTTATTTTGTTTAGTTAATTTAGAATTTGTTAATAAAATAACTATTAGAAAATTTTTAAATATATTTACTTTTATAAACTTACTGATGGTAACACTTGCAGCACACCCACTGGTTGCTGTAGAGAACGTCTCTTGGTCATGCGCCTTTTCCGCGTACTTAAATAGATACTAATCAAAGCTAAAATAATAGCCCTGACAACAAAGATAATAATTGTAAATTTATTTAACATAAATTTTAAAGTATACAATCAGTAGGCGGAATATTTCCCTTTAACAGATAGATATTTACGGATGAGGATTTCGCGTCAAGCTATGTTACAGATAGGCCAAAACCAGAAGAAATAAACAAAGAAAGTGCCGAGGGAAATGCAACACGCCAAATTATTCATGTTTCATAGTCGGCAGAGCTACCTGGTTGCAGTAAATCCGTTCAAGATACGTTAACTATTTCTCCAGTTGACGTTCGTCCTTTACGGAAAGCTGGAATAAGGAAAACATTTAATAACCAGAACAGGCCTAGTCGGAAAAGAGAAACGGCAATTCTTACGGATACGCCTGTGAAAAGAAGACTCAAGAAGAAAAGAAAATGAAAGATAACAAAACAAACAAGAAAGTCCAAAAAAAACTATTTACAAAAACACAGAATAAGAGTAATGAGAGTAGAAAGAATGCGAATGAAACTTTGACTAATAAAGAGAGAGGCAAAAGTATTAAAAAAAAATCGAAAGAGCAGAAGAAAAACGCGGAAGAAAGTTCGGAAAATGAAGATGATGACTGTTGGTGTTTGATATGTCTTGACTCATATTTTAACAGTCGTCCTGGAAAAGAATGGGTTCAGTGTGTTGAATGCAAAGACTGGGCACATAGCCGCTGCACTAAAGGATCGAAAATATTTGTGTGCCAAAATTGTGAGAGTGATTTTTCTAATCAAGAAGACGAAAATACATGAAATATTTCAAATAAAATATCAATAATCCTAGTTTTTTAAAAATCATACATTTAAGTTTTTAATCTTTTAATTTAGTGTAATGTAATGAATAAACAATAATTTCAGACTTACATACTGTATATACTTTACAAATATTGTCAAATTGTTTTAATAATTAGGAATGTTAAAATTTGATTTTTTCCATATGAAAAACATGTGACAACCAACCCCAATGTGTGTGACAACCAGCCCCTCTGTAGGGGCTGGTTGTCACAACTGAAATGTTACTTAAAAATTCAATTATTACCTACATTGAATGATAATACGGAATTGTGGTTTTTACCTAACAAGCACAAACCTTTGAAATTTTATTTAAAATAGTTAATACTTGAATTACTGAATTTAAAAAAATTAAAAAATTAATTTTTTGAAAAGTGTGACAACCAGCCCCGGGCTCCCCTACTTGAAATTGGAAGAATATTGGATGATGTCATTGTCGGTGGATAAGCCCTTGAAATCGGATGTCATAAATTTGTCATTGGTTCCCGGATTTGACACCATCCAGTCGTCACAAGCAGTGTTCATATACTTTTTAAATGGACCATAAACCGTCCTGTCCACAGGCTGGAATTTATGAAAACAATGAGGAGGAAAGCTACGTATTATTTCAAACTGATACGGGGTTCCTTGTCACATGTGACAACCAGCCCCGAATGATATGTGACAACCAGCCCCGCCACGCCATTTTGTAAAAACGTTTGTCTACAAACATAAACTCTTTATGTAGCATGGATTTCAATAGTGGGGAAAATACACCTAAGTGTAGGCTTTTATATCACATTAATGAAATAATGACTAACCTTAGCAATAACAAGAAATACAGTAGCTTGTAGCAGAAGAAAATTTTACTTGTAACGCAGAAATATGCTTTTTCTCGAATAACACCAATATCACTAGAGTATGCACGCTCAAATCACACTAGAGAAAGAAACAAAGGCTGCCGAGTTCATTAGAATGACAATTAACACGTCATGTCGGACATCGGCTAAGTTATGAAGCTTGTGACAACCAACCCGTGTGAAAACCAGCCCCGGTCACCCCTACTTTATAATTTCGTAGTAGGGATTACGTGTGTGATTAAACTTACAAAATTTTATCTTGAAAAGTTTGTTTCCTGTTTACGTTTGATTTTTTTCACCGACTGATATATCAAAGCTCTACATCCACATCGGGCGAATTAGGTAACTAGCCGTAACAATTTAGTTTTTGGTTGTTAGGCAACTGTGATTCATGGTGAAGTAGAGAGTACAAAGATTTTAACCTGTGATTCAGTGAAATATATTTTGTCGTGCATGGTGTTTATGTCAGTCTTCTGATTTTGAACATCTATGTTTTGTGTTCTTTATAAACACATCATATTCTTATTAGCATTTTAAAAACTATAAAATCATAAATATTGTAATAAAACATGAAATAAAATATGAAATTTTCAATAATTGAAAATAAGTGTCGAAACATATTTTGATTTGCTAAGCAAAATTCTGTTTTCATGTTAAAAGAATATCATGTATAGACTTTTATACAGACATCATTTAAAATAATAGTAATAAAATTTAAATTTCAATATATACAAATTTCACGGACAATTTATTAAATAATTTTAAGGACCTTTCGACTCGCATATATTGCAATAAAAATATTTAAAATTATTTTACGACATATTTGTTTGTTTTAGTCGTAAATTATGCTGCCTCTTTTATTGGCATAATTCACGGTAAACCAACCATGGTGAAGACCTATAAGGTAAAATAATAATTCCATACCAAAATTTTACAACCTTATTACGACCGCTTATGTTTTATTCATTTTTTTTAAATTATTTATTTATTATAAAGAATAAAACCAATGTACTCAATATTTTTTTTTATCTAAATAACTTATGAAGTTATTTTCTACCTGGAGGTGACAGAATTATGTAGGTACATGTAAATAAATATATTTTTTTATAAAATCAACAATATTGTTGTTAGTTTGACCAGTTTTATATGTTTTATCTACAATTTACATTTTGAACGTAAAAAAATATGGTAAAGATGTGCATTTTATGGTTGCATAATGTGTGCATTTATGTAGTTTGTGCGCACGTTGACTGCGAAACCTCCCATAGTTGTTTAGTCCTCTATAAATAAATCTGTTGTAGTTTATTTGCATTGAAGTTTACAAAATAAAAACATAGTCTTTCATTTATGTACATTATTTACTTAAATATGTTAACTTTGAAGGAGGTCTTACAAATGTTTCTATTCTGTCATATCTCATTGTTCTGCATCAGACACAAACATTAATTCAAAACACTGGTTGCAGAAAATCACATTATTTCTCTTGTATCAAAATATTTAATAAGTTATTTGAATGTACCTTTTCCTGAATAGCCCTTTAGAACATGGACGCCAAATCAATATTTTAATTACTTCATGTTTACTTACGTTTCCTTTTCTCCCAGAATCTTTTCATTCTTTCGGATCTTTCTTTCTTTCGGAAATTTTATCATCAGTTAATCTATGTTGCAATCAATGTTCAATGTTCCTTCGTAACGTAGTGGTTAGGGCATTGGCCTGCCACGCGGAGGTCTTCCGTTCGATTCCGGGGCCAGGGTCTAGAAATTTTCTTGTGTTAAATCCCACAGTTGATGTTACATATTCCACCGTTGTCGCTAATGACCAAGCAATTTATGCGACTTTAAATAAATAATATTTTTTTAAATGCTCAGTGTTCATGAGTCTTTTTTCCATTCTCTCCTCTGAAGATCACTCTCTGGCTTTTTCTAAACATTTCGCTATTCTGTATGTCTTCTGTGTCGGGATTTGCATTTTTATGGTATTTCATGTTACTGTGAATCAAGCTGGTTTGGTTTTGAAATTTATTATTTTATTGAAAATTTGTTTTGTCAATCTGCTTTTGTTCATTCTTTCCACATATCTGAAAAATACAAATCTCCTTTTTCTCATTACATGGATTGTATTGTCAGTTTCTTTCGTATATTTCTTTTAGGAAATGTTAATAGTTCGTTTAGAAAATAAATAAATTAGCCATGTACCAATAAATTTGAGTAATACTTACCCACAAAATCTAACCTTTTATCTAAAACTGTCCCTATTCTTTATGTCATTTATATCAATTTTTGCATATTTTAGGTCATTTCATGTTACTGAGAATCATGCAAGTTTGGTTTTGAGATTTATTATTTTATTGAAAATTTGATTTTTCAACAACTGTTATCGTTCATTCTTGGCACATGGCTGAAAACCACAAGTCTCTTTTCACTCATTATATGGATTATATTGACAGTTTCTTTCGTATATATCTCTTTGAAGTGAGCCTTTATTTCATATATTTTTCAATTTTATTTATTATAAATTAAACAATTAAAATACCACCAGAAACGGGCCAAGAAAAGTTAAAAAACTACCGATTAAAAAGTATTTTTTGTGGCTTTACCACATCGTCAGCTCGTCACAATATTACAGTTTTTAAAACTTTTATGGATATAATTTACAATCAATTACAATCATGAAAGTAATAAGTACATTTTATAACATTATAAAATAAATCGTGATAGAGATAACGCCCACTCACATAACCCCAGTTTAAAACTCAACTGTAGTTCTTGGTCACGTTAATTTTCAATGTTTTTATTAAAGAATAAAGATTTTATGAATTATTTTCGGCTAATTAAGAATTTTATGAATTAAAATGTTATCGGCGACAGTTGTCGCTATTAATTGTTAGTTTTGTCTGTACAGTAAGTCTAACATTTTTAAACGTTTAGTCTGTAGTGTTACAGGAATCTTTTTAAATGATTTCTCTCGGCGTAAACGGCTCTAGTTGTTTGTATTAATGACTTTATTTCATTATTGAGCAAGATTTACCTTCAGGATTAGAAACACATATTTTAGGAACTGTAGCCTAGTAGTATTATATACTATTGTCGTACTTAGCAACTCTGTCTACGAGTTTTTGATGAAAACAGCTTCTTTTTGTTTTTATAGTATTAATATAAGGGAAAATGTGTGTAAGTTTATTATTCAAATACACCAGACTTTCCCATCATTTTCTTTATTATGTAGTTTGAAGAAATTCCCCTCTGCGTCTTAACATTATATACGAGTAATCTTTAGTACAAGGAATATGCCTTTTTAGTTGGTCAAACTATTAAGTTTATGATTTCATACGAAGTTGTTTATAAAAGGGTTGAATAGGTTTACATTGTAATCTCAGAGACTGACGCATTATTTAGGTAGGATACAGTAGAATCTACATGTTTTATTATGATAATGACGAGCTAATTTTATTTTCCTGAGTCTTTTTATTTTGCATAATTTTACACCGATATAATTGCTTAATCAGAACAGTTCTGTTGTATGTTATTGTATATTTTAGGAAAAGATTCTGGTGTCAAACCGTCGCAACTTTACATCTTATTGGTTTTCCCGTGATCTTTTTAATAATTTTTGAAGTGCATTTCTTACTCCTCCATGTTAACCTTAAAAAGAAAGACTACACACACATATACTTTTGTAACATTTTCCAATATAACATTCACAGGAAATTTAGTAGTTATCTGCACCAGAAAAAAATTGAAACTACTGATAATTGAAGGCCTTAGCAGATGAAGGTGTTATGTTACAAAATTATAGTTTTGAGGAAAATGCGATCAAAAATCTAAGGCTCCCAAATTTTTGTGAGTTTGTTAACAAACTGATTGATTTTATTTTGGTACCTATTTATTGTCCTTTCACGAAAAATTATAATATGAATTTCAAAATTCTTCAAATTTTTCTCTTCAACATTATTCTTCTATAAGAATTTTTTATAACTTTCCTCTGTATCTAACGCCTTTATACACAAAAATTCTGATTCCTTTGAGAATAGATGATCAGTAAGATATTTCAATAATACAAGACGAAGTTTTAATTAGAGAATCTTTTAAAGAAATTCTTAATAACAGCTTTTATCGATGACGTTTAATATTTATTACTAGAGGTAACTGTTATTCTAAAATGAAAATGTCTTCTATTCTAGAGGAGCAAGGTGATCTTTACCTCTTGATTCAATACAAAACACAAAATTATATGGTACATGCTCCTTTGATCCTCTAGTATTTCCTTAAACTCTTGGAATAGACCATTCTATGCCGCCTAAGTAACTAATGCGTGTAATATTCATCAATCTTAAAAACTAAGTTTTAACAAAATGTTATATAGCACTTAATCCACTCAGCTCTTCAATTAAAAATCGGTGTTTTATTTTTACAGCGGTCCCAATGTAGTAGTTAGCTTGCTGGATTATACTAAATTAAAATGTACAATTTTTTATTCTTCCGGTTGGAAACTATTTTTCTTTTTATAGTGCCTGTCTGTTTCGTATGTTACCGATTATCACGATTTTCTGACCTTGTTCCGAATAATTGTTGCTGTTCCGAATAATTCCACTGAGCCCTTACCAAACCTGACCCTCAAATTGGCGATCCAGGAATTTTTTTTTGCCAGGAGCTCTTTCTCCATCTATCTATCCTTGCTGGATGCATTATAGACTTTCATATCGTTTTTGATTTCTCATGACGTACTCGAGATACTGAATTTTACGACATTATGTTAATCATCTCTGGGCCTTTATTCTCTCAAGACTTCCAAGTTCGTGACGTTTCACTTCCATGGTATCGACAAGATTTTTCTGTTTAGCTAATGTTCAAAAGCTTCGAGTTTGTAGGTAGACGCCCTGTTTTAGGCCCAAGTCTTCACGCTATACAATAGAACAAAAAACTCACAGCATTTCAGAAGCCGCAGTTTGATGTCTAGGGTTAGGCGTCGCTCTTGATTACTGAGTTCATTGTATTGAAGACATTGCTGGTCTTTTCAATACAACACTTTATCTCCTGCGAGTTTTCTTACTTCTTGTAGATTAATGGTGCCCAGATCTGTATTGCGAGACTCATTCTATTCTTGTATGATTTATATACAAGTTTATGCCGTGGATTTTAAACCTCCCTGCTAACGACCATAAATTTCGTCTTATCAGTATGGATGACAGGACCATACTGTTATTAAAAATTTATCTTTCCGTAACCCAAAGTAGGCACTAGTTACCTTACCTAGCTGTTGATGTGATTGTTGTTTAGGTCATCAGCCGAAAAGCTGGTTTGAACCTGTAGAGGCTTTACTAAGTAAAACGAGGAGTGACGTGGTTTACAATTGCCTTCCTCACTAAGTGGAAAAGTACGCTTATCAGCATGCCGGGCCCTCTGAAAAGCACATATTTTCCACTCTGCAAATGACACCTTCACTTCATTCATCTCAGGTCTGGCTGTATAATGAAATTCATTACTTTCAGAGGAGATAACTCTGACTAGTGTCTTTTATATCTCTACCTCTTCTGTTCTTAAATGATTCAGTCATTTAATTGGCTTACAATGGGATAAGAAACAGAACTATTTATTTTAGCCCTGCAAAGAACAGATTGAGTGTAAATAATTTGAATAAAAATTAACGTTTCACATGACAGACTTTATAAAAGTATAACGTTTGTCATAAAATATTTTCTGTAAAGAAAACTGTTCAAGGAATACACGTTATTTTAGTAAATATAGTATGAAAGCATAGTAGTTGACCCTTCTCAATTAATTCGCTCATTAACACTAAATTATTCTTAACAATCAATTTCACACCATTAAAACTTATTAAGTTATGTTTTATGTCAGGGTTATTACTTTTGAAATAAGATATGTACGTAACTAAATAATTTTCTTCACCATAATTAACCTTCAAACAAACTGAACTTACAACGTTGCCACCAGAATAGTAGCACCATAGAAAATTTAATTCGATTATTTTGTTTTTTACTTCGAAAATTATGTTAAGGCTTTTACCAATTTTCAGTTTAGGATTTTTTGCAAAATCTTGAAAGGATCCCTTTTAGACAATGTAAAATGTTCTTCAGTCCGTTCGGTAGCACTGTGTACTGAAGGACAAACAAAATCTCTATTTAAAGAACACTAAGCCAGATTTTACGTTTTAAATATATTGGTTTTGTTATATCTGAATGAAAGTAAAAGAGAAGAGTGCTCATAACTGTTTCAGTCAAGTTATAACATACTATAACTGGTTAAAATGTAAAACCATTAGAAGCGTGTTCTCGGCAAGACATCTTTACATCCGGGCCGAAGGTTAAACCATAGTTAGGAGAACAGAATCCAGGATTGGCTGAGGTCTTAGATTTATTCATAAGAATCTAAAATAGAATTAGATCGTTATGGTGTGGTGTTGTACTGCATATATTGTCCTGATATGTATATTTATGCGAAAGAAGATCAGTGTGTAAAATTAGAGAATCTAAACTAGTAAACGCGGTTTGGACATTTCTTCCTACATTATGTATGTATGCATGCCTGTTTTTCCGTCGTTTATTTTTGTATATTCTGTATATATGTGCAAATAGTACCATATAATTATCTAAACCATAAATCGGTTAAATTCCTGATACACCCAACCCTTTTTTAATGCTTCATAAATTTAATTCGATAACGACCGGTACAGCCACAGTGGCCCATTGTACAGTCAGGTGGTATGTAAATTTACTCGATCGATTATAAGGGTCGTTTTGTTTTTGATTTTTTTTTAATTTACCGGTGTTTGTAAAGTACATGGTTCGTTGGTATGTACTTTTTTTGATGGTATACGAAGTAGAAAAGAGCTGGGCCAACCGCTCGGGGCGACAGTGTATTGTTTTAGCGAGCAACGACTATACCGGGCCCACTCCACGTACAATTTGTCGGTGCTGAGCCTTAAGGCCTGCTGCATATTAAATGCGTCTTGCGTTATTCTGACAAACGTCATTTTTGTTCTACCTTTTATATTTCCCCCATACCTCCCTTCTTTCCTCCTATGCCCTCTCTCCATCGATATCCTTCCCGGCTCGTCTTCCTCCACTCGTCTCCTGACACCACGCTTTGCATAGGGGTATTGGCCCATTAGAATCCGTACTCTGGAATGCATCCACGCTTTTCTAACCCATGCATCATGTTAATGGGCCAATCATCGAGTGTAGGACTACGCCGGATAAAGGAGAGGTGATTCTTCTCCTTTCACATTTTTTAAAGCATACACACTTCTTCTAACACCCGATTTATTAAATAATTGTGCAATATTTTATTAATAACTATTATGCAATGCTATTTTTTTTCAAAATTTTTTAAACGTATATACAACTAATTCAAAAAAATTCATTGAATTTTATGCGGAGAACCGTTAGTAGTTTTAAATGTACAAGAAATAATTTAATTTATACCTGACGAAAAGTGTAGTCTACGCGTTTTGGATTTTTCAAATTTTTCCATAATTTGAGTTTCTGATTTGTCGTAACGTATAATATTTAATATGTCTTGTCAAAACTTATAAGCGCTATTTGGGGCTAATTCTGTGTATGAGTCCATTAATTTAGTCGGTATTTATTTTATTAAGCAGCTGCAGCAAATTTTACTATTAGTTCTCACTTAAAATAACTTATCCATGATCAAACAACCCAAAAAGTGCAATGTTGATTCTGAAAGTACAGACAGTTCGAAAAGTTACAGATTCATGACGGTTGGTCATATTATATTAGTAAGTTATAAATGGTCATATTTTTTATTATATTATATAGATTGTAAAGATTGGAGGTTTTTAATTTATGGTTAGGCATTATTAAGATGATTTTTCTGCATTCCAGGATTGTTTTGCAGCTTAAAAAAATAGAATATACTTGTTTAAAACGCTATAAAGTTCCCAGAATCTAGAAACTCGAGACATTTTTACAGTTTGATATGAAAAGAAGGAAGAAGTTTTGTTGGTAGAAAAAGGCTAGGAATTTTAGCTGTACTGTAACTGCAGCATTATCATAATATAGAGCAGTTGAGTCATAGTGGTTAAAGAGAAACTTGTCAGGTTCTAGAATATCTGCGCAACTATAGGTCTATATATGGCTCAAAAAATGATAAAAATGTACGTCTGAGATAACGCACATTGACCTATATTTGAAACATGAAAAATTAAAACCTAGGAGATAAGAGAGATAACGTTTTTGAAAAGTACAAATAGATGTACGGTGCCGGATTATATTCCGAATGTTAGAATAAGGCCAATTCCAGACGATATGCGGAACTATAAGCAGAACTTTGGGTAATAGAGCGAGAAAGGTCACAAAACTTAAGTTCTGCAAAGTTATGGCAGCTCCAGTTTTTGTGTACGGAAGTGAGGCGTGGACAACAACAAAAACCCAAGAGCGGAGAGTACAGACAGCAGAGATGAGATTTCTTCGAAGAACTAAGTGATGTACACGCTTGGACAGAATAAGAAATAAAGAAATCAGGTCAGAATTGGGTATTTACAACTTGAACGAAAAGATAAAGGATTATCGCCAAAGTTGGAGACAGCACATAGCAAGGATATTAGGTCTCATGATACCTAAGCAGGTACACTGGTATGCTCCAGAAAGTAAAAGGGATATCGGTAAACCTAGAAGAAGATGGAGATAGATGATACTGTTTGTGAGTTCGGAACAGGCTGCGGCTTAATCCTTGGTTGGAAGAAGAAGAAGAAGAAGATGTTAGAATAAGGGAGAAACTTCATGTTCCGGCTATTAGCGAATTATGGGTCTTAGAAGACGGAGGTGAAAGTATCTAAGTTAGATGAGTTTCAAGATGTTTTCTATGATAGCGAATTAGGATGATCCAGCTGGTATGCGAGACGTTGGCAGACCTTTCAATATAGGTACCAGAACAGGTCGAGACCTAATTCTTGAAGGAAGAAGAAAGAAGAACTGTAGCTGTATTGGGTTTCATATTTAAACAAGAAATTAGACCTAATACTATGATACTAAGTCGGCCACATTTTAATTTTTTTGTTAATTTAGTTTCAGATTTACAATATGGTTAGATATCGTGTGTTTGGTTTTACCATCTTGTTTTGCAATCAATGACTTTGTAGTTCAATTCGATTTTCCACCAGATTTTAATTATTTTAGTTGTTAAGTAACATTAATGTTATATTAAAGTTGATTAGAACGTGATCATTATTACTCAAAAACAGTTGAGTTATTTTAAAAAGTAAAAATTTTCAAAATTGTGTGTAGCGTATAAATAATATGAGTAACAATAGAAATATGTTTGATATAGAATGAATGTTAGCACCAGATGACAGGACCGGTTTTCTAACCAAGCTGTTGTCTTTGTCTAACTACACAATAAAAATTCAAAACCAGAGAATCAAAAGACTTAAAAATTAAATTAAAAAAAACTAAAACTATTTGAATAGCGGCCTTTTTCATATATTTTTATTAAACGAGTTGTATAATTAGTATAACTGAATAATAAATTAAATTAAAATATTTATTTTTGCAAACGTATTAAAACTAAATAAAATTCCAATTATTTAAAAACTATTTTTATTAACCAAATACTCATTTCTACATACTGATTTTAAAATTTGTATTGTAAAATATTTAATGACTTAACAATTTTGAATAAAAATTAAACCAGCGGAAATGTATTATAGGAATTAAAGCTTGGATTTGTAAAGAAAATAATTAATAAAATTGAGCTAATTGATAAATATGACTTGCCCTACTATAAGAGAAGTTGAAATGTGGAGTATATAATAAAATCACAATCCGTTAGTTTATCTTTAGTTCTGTTAAAATGTTTTTTGTTAAGCCTAATGCGTTAGAGACACAAACTCATCACGATAAAAGTAAAACTAAATATGGTTAAAAATATAAATAAAAAATTGGTACTTTAAAGAAATTAACTTGCATAACAGCTACTCTGTTGAAAACCGACAGATTACTTTGGGCTGTAAAGCGAATTTGATTTCAATTTCTAATAAGGGAATCAATATCAGAATTTGAAAAAAATTATTAAAACACAAAAGTTTAACAACTTTTGATTTAAACTTTCTTAAATCCTCAAACTAGCTCCAGTTTACCCTCTGTGGTGATAACAGTTAGTGGTAGGCCTATAATTTAATTTTATTCATAATTCTTTCATAATCTAAATGATACATTAATTTCTACACTAAATCAAGTTAAGTTGTATATTTTAAACTACATCAATCATATGTCTCGTTATAGAGAATACTGATTGTATTCCAACTGCACTAAAATTTGGAAAAGTACTTAATTGGGTTTTAGAATATTAAATATTATTTTTTGTTTTGAAATTCTTTGAAAGCTTATGTTGAATAAACAAAACATACTGCCTGAATGAGAAGGTTGAGAGGTATTGAGGACGATGGAGGAGACACCTGGACAGAATGCCGGACCACAGAATACCCCTCCAAGTACACCGCTATGCACCAGTTGGATGGAGATATGTGGGACGACCTCGGAAAACTATCTGTTTGGATAGCTATTATTATAGCTTCCTACCACTACGCAAATAAAGCAACCAAAAATTATATTGTATTTTATAAGATAATATTATCAGTTTATTTATGAAGCTGATAATTTAAAATTTTGATACATGTAAGAACAAAAAACTTCCAGGACTGTAATTCAGTAGTAAAACCAGATTTGTTTGATTTTCGTGCTTCTCAGCAATAAGATAAAATTGATGATCTCAAAGTAATGTTATATTAAAATATATTATTTATTACATGAGATATCGTCGTGTAATAAACATTTGTTTATCTTTGTTTAGACAAAATAGAAATCTTGTCCGTAAAAGAAATTCGGTAGTAATACAGAATCCAGTACGTTATTGGTTAAGCTACATAGCAGTTTCAACTAATTTACATAGGATATACATTGGTATAAGTTTATCCAAGAGTTAAGGTTAGGTTAACTACATAAATCTGTTGTTTTATGTAAGTTCTTAACATCTTTCCTGCTGCTTTTGTTAGTTGCTCACTAATTTCCCAAAAGAAGGGTTTACTGAATTTATTGTCTAAAACGGGAAGAAAAGAAGTTAAATAGTGGATTAAAATACTACAGGGAAACAAAAATAAACGTTAGGAAGTTTGTTTATTGTAGCTTATAATACAAAATAAAAGACAATACGTAGGTTAACGTACTGCTTCAACACTAAAACCTACATTACGAAATACATCACAGGCCGAATCTATGATCTGACATGAGAAAGAATGTTATAGAATCCTTTCTTATAAACTGGAAAAATTTTTGTCGTTTCGATAGATATACATTGTGTTTTTATTTCAAATTTATGTACTTTTATCGATATCACGTTATAATAATCTGTAGATTTCTTTGTAGGAAACATCTACAACTGTAATAATTGTATGCATTGTTTACATTTCTAGATTGATAACCAATAAATTTATCTCATTGAATCAATAAAGTACAATGAATGTCGTATTTTTAAATGAAATGATTAATTTTGTAACATTTTCACTAACAATAAGATTTTTCGATCAATATATGTTTTACTAACAAAAAATGTTGATACCTATCAAACAAAAATTTTAACTGTATTTTTTTGAAATTTCACGACTGGTCAATTTGACAACTAGTGAAAGTTATAAAATTAGAACTACGTACTAATTAGGTACTTCAAGGAGAACACCACCCAACAACAGGTTTCCAGCGTTATAAGGATTTTTGTTCATAATTATTTGTTAAAATTTTGAAAATTGTGTACGTACATGGTTAGTATAGTTTACCTTATAATGTCTCTGCTCCATCGTCTGCGTAAACGCCTTGGGAGTTTACCTGGGAGATGTTCATTGTCTAGATCACGTATATGGGGGTTTCGGTGGTTGAACAGTTTGCCCTTAAATCTGAAATAAAGACTGTGAAAAGAATCGTTGACATAAGAGTGAAAAGTTGCGTTCGATACTTAGAAGGAAGCTTTTTTTATAAGTCGGAGAGTCTTGAACTGAATTCTTTGGATTCGAGCTACAACAGATAGTTTCGCTGAAAAAGCTAAACAAAAAAAAATTGTTTTAACTGTCTAACTCTTCCAACAATGAGAATGTACAGAGCCTTGATTCATGGTTCGGCAAAAAAATCAAAAGTAAATAGGATAAAAACTTTTCAAAACAAATTTTTACGTTAAGTCACATGTAGTCTTTACCACATATTAAACTCGTATCATACATCGAAATCTCAGCGTAGACACAGTAGCTATACTCAATTATTAAAAATTATACACTCGTTTGAATTCAAAATTAATAAATCACACGAGTCCAGAGATACAAACATTGGCACACACACCCTTACCACAAAATCCACGAAGGAGATTAAAACCATTTTGAATCAGGGATCTTATATGGTATATAAAAGAGGGTTTTCCACGGGGTAATTTCATCAATAAAGATGACAACAGAACCAATACGACATAATAGATGATAAATATATGCTCTTAACAGGGAGGTGTAGTGTTAAATTATTTGCACTTGATCTGCTAGTTCCAGGGCTACAAAAAATAGTTCTGTTTCTTATCACATGGTCAGCCAATTATATGACTGAAACATTTAAGAACAGAAGAGGTAGAGGTGTAAAAGACACTAGTCACAGTTATCTTCTTTGAGAGTAATGAATTTCATAATAAAGCCAGACCCTGTGGTGAATGAAGTGAAGGTGTCATATGCAGAATGAAAAGTAGATGCTTTTCAGAAGGTCTTGCATACTGATAAGCACACTTTGTCACTCAGTGAGGAAGGCAATTGTTAACCACTTCACTCCTCGTTTTACTTAGTACAACCTCTAGAGGTTTATTCCAGCTCTTCGGGTGATTACCTAAACAACAACAAGAAAACTACTTCTGGTTTTATAAATATACCGTTGTAATAAATAAAGTCAAAAAATTCATCTTGCATATTAGGCCTATTTCAGTATGAAAATACTTTGTGATCGAATTCTGTAAAGTCTAAAGTTTTATCGTTGTTTTCAAAGGATTGCTTGTAGAAAATACTTTTGTAAATTATTATTTAATAATAACATGAAAGTAGTTTTAATGTGAGTTTATATTATTTAAAAAGTAGCCTATCTAAAAGATTAATTTATTTGTGCAAATATTTTTTAAGAGACGTAAGAAATGAGGATGGGTCCTATAGTGAAGAAGTTGAAGACCCGTCATCGGATAACCCACCACATTCAGAATAAAAAAGACCATGCATGAATCAATTATAAAACTGTCTTCAAAAAGTACAGACATCTAATCAAATGTTATTATTAAACTGTTTTTTAATCATCTTTAATTTTTGGAAACAGTATACGTAAAAAGTTTAATATTCATTTAATATTAATAATAATAAAAACAAAAGTTCACCGCATCCATGTCACGTCAACAATTTTAATATTAAAATAAATCCCCACACACAAAGTTTTTTTTATTACAACATAACATTTTTGTTGACAATTTACAGTTACTTCGGAATAACCAATTATAAAAATAATTTATTTTCCGTATCGGATAAATTATATTTCCGGCATTTATTTAAAAAGAATAATACAATAAAACTTAAAAGTTCTTCATAATCAGTCCTATACTTTTGTAATTTAAATAACAAATCTGAGAATGTTAATAATACTCATATAATTTAGATTTTTATTAATATTATGTTAGAAAAGTATCAAAAATTAGAAATCATAACTCAGATGAAGAAGATGTTCTTGAAATGCGCAGTTGTACAAATAAGTAAAAAAATATATTATAAAAAATGATCCACAAATAACTCTGTCATTTTAGACAAAATAACTGTTTTATCTATGTTTAGACTTACCTAGAATTATTCTTTTTATATACTACAGCTTTTGGTCGTATTTTTACATTCTCTTCCCTGTACGAATTTATAGGAAGGAAAGAATTATTTTCATATCGATTTTCGAAATCGAGTTTTCACCGGATATTCACGTTTTTAGACCCCCTGAACCAAAAAAGATGGTTTTAGCGATTGGTCTGTGTGTGTGTGTGTGTGTGTGTGTGTGTCTGTGTGTGTACAGAATATCCCAACAACGGAACATCCTACGATTTTTAAACTTGAAACTTAAGTTAGATACTGGTATCCTACTTAAGTTTCTAGTTTTTGTCGGGTCCAGTAGTGGACACTCCCGGAACCGATACGAACATTTTCATCAAAATCAATCTACTTGAACCCGTAGTTTATTCGTGTCACTTTTCTTTTTTGCGATTTTCTGTAAACGGCTCCTACGATTTTTTTTTTAAATCACCTTATTTACTGCAATTATTATGCTCTATGTGATAGGGTAGGCCTTAGTATGCATTTTTACGACAAAAGTGTATTATGTAATCAAATTTATAGGAAATTAAAAGATCTACAACTTTTATTTCAATAATTTTTCTGTACCGAGCCTAGTTTAGTGTGAAAAAGTGATTTTTCGTATTAAGCCAAACTAAGGTTGGTTTTTATTTTGCAACATTCATTCATGATTAAAATAAGGTTATGTTTATTGAGTTTAGTTTTTTGTTTATTTCTAATGTTTTATTCCTAATTTTAAGTTATTTTGTTCATTATTTGCATTGATAAGAGAAAATCGTGTGAGTGTTTTACACCAGTTTTTTTTGTCTTTATATTTTATTACAGTATCCTACTGTACAATGAGCTGCGAGATTTCCATATTATGATATTTAATTAAACAGGCGTCAGGGAATTTTTACTTTCAGTAGAATAGGTAGTACATTGTTACATTCTCCGTTTATAACTACGGATTTTGTTTGTTAGCTATTTAAACTAAAAGGTCTCTGCTTCATTTTTGCTATAAACGTCGTACGATATGGAAGTTCCTTGTAGCTAAGTCACGGGCTTGTTGGTTGGGATGGTCGTTTAATCGTTCGCGAAATTTACTATACAAAGACACGGTTAGTTCCTTTTTGTCAGAATTTTGATATCATCGTGGAGGGTTTTATTGCTTACATAAAAAGGAGCGCCAGAAGCAAGACTTAAGAATTTTGGCTGAAAGACCAAGATTGACTTTAAGTTACTCTCTACCGATAATCCAAAGAACTGAACACCATAAGTTCAGATTGGTCTTAAAAGGGTTTTTTAAATTAAAATTTCAAAATAGAGGTTCAGTTTTGATCGAGGGTTAAGTAGAAGAGTAGCTTCTGGCGTTGGTTAATTTTCAAAGCACAGATGATGCTTCTAAGTTTGTCACCTGTCAAGCCACAAACCAAGATATCACACCACTCTCGCCTAGTGGATGTGAACGTTATTCAGTACCACATTAAAAACTTTGACGTCGTAAGGTGAACGTAACTTTTATTGATTCATTTCGATTCACCTTAATGTAATAATTACAAATTTGAATAGTACTTTAGATGATATAAAATGTTATTAATAAAAAACTACTCATTTAACTTATATAATAGGTACGTGTAAGTACCTAAATTATTTTTATAAAGAATCTAATAAATATCTTTACAAAAGTATTTTATAACAAATTTGTAAATTGATATAAACGTTATTAAAAGTATGGTTTGTCTTATATTATATTCGTGCGTTAGAAAGACATAAAGAAATTCCGTCCTAAAAGATGTACACAATTTGACCATAAGCCCAGCAAGAAATATCATGGTTCACGATTCTATAGTCGCACGAATTACACATAAAAATTTAATTTAACTTGAAATATATTTCAAATAATAAATATTGTACAAAAATATAAAGAGAAGAACGATAAAGAATGATAAAGATGATAAAACGAGGAGAGAAGAAATGAAAAATCGAGATATGGATTGACTGACATTTTTAACAGTTTCAACGAGCACGACAACATAAGGTGTATTTATAAATAGTTACAAATATCTTTCTAACACATGTCAACATACATCTGATCCAAAATAATTTGTTGTAATTCAGCAATCATGCAAATCAGAATTAATTATTTGAAAGCAATAAACTCTATAATAAATGTACGAAATTAAATTATTAACATTCCTTTCAAGCAATTTTTTTACATTTAGTACACACTCACGATTATTAATTTCAATTAAATTAATTCATTATTTATATGCACAACAACTAATATAATCCGAACTAATTCAGATGAGGGCGTGTTCGGATTTCGTAATGTCCGGATTATCTGAAAACATGTGCATCATAAAGTAATAATCAAAAATGTTTATAAATTATTTTATTAGCCTATTTTAATTATACGTATGCATTGAAGAAGACCTACTTAGAGACAAACAATTTGTGATTTTATACGTCCAGACAGTCGTGAATATGCATTATAATTTCGTGTAATTGCTAATAAACTAAAAGGAATTTTTTACCAGTAGTCCTAAGCTATTCACCTTACTATTGCAAATTGATCTTGCATTAAACGTGATTGTTTGTTTCATATTCTCAACTACAATGTTTATCATTTTATTAAATTTTTTTAAATGTATTTAAAGTCGCATCAACAGCTCGGTTATTAGCGACTACGGTGGATTTTCACTCGTGGAAATTTTCTGACCCTAGCCGGGAATCGAACCTCGGACCACCGCTTTGTAGCCTAGCGCGCTACTACTAATTTATGGAGGCGGGATTTTTTTTTTTTTTTTTGCTTATTATTATTCAACCAACCTCTTCTGCAAGCAAACAATGTTCGGTACCTTGGACTATATTTAGACTGGCGGTTGACGTGAACAAAAGCGACTACTGCTAAATAACAGACTGAAACAATTGTACTACAGGCTATCATCCAAGCGGTCAAAACTACCCATGGCTCCAAAACTCTTGACGTACAAGGCGATGCTTCAACCGATCTGGATGTATGGTAATCAAATTTATTGTGCAGCAACCCCATCAGTAATTTCACGAATACAACGTTTTCAAAGTAAATTCTTACGACTGATTACTAATTGGCCGAGTTACGTATCCAATAGAACACTGCACGATGACTTACGCGTTCCTTACGTCAACGATACATACTAAAACTGTACCGTAGGTTCAGAGACAAACTACACAATCATAACAATCCCTTGATATACAATATGAATTCTGCGGACCAACAGGAATCGCACAAAGACGACTGAAACGCCGATGGAGTAGAGACATGATACATCACCGCAAATGTAACATTATTACGTACACAAAAATATAATTTAAACGAACACATTTATCGTTATCTGGAGAGCTATCGCTGGGTGGTGTCCTCCTCAAAGTCATTAAGGTGGTTGGATTTTTTTTTTAATTTTGTTTTTTGTTAATTTAGTTGTGAACGTTTTTGCTAGTTGTTCTTCTACAGTTGCAAAATGAATAAAGTAAAAAACAAATTTGCTTATAAGCCTATTAGGTAATTTTTCATTACGAAATTACTTCGGTTTTAATGAACAGAAAGTTTTATACGTTAAAAGCATGTTACAACAAATTTAATATAATTTCGGATTATCAAATATTTCGGAATATTGAAAGTTTTAATTAACGTGGTTTTTGTGTACGTACTTTCTCAATAATCATTTTTTTAATGTTAGACTTTTTTAGCCTAACAATTGAACAAATTTTCCTATTAAAACAACTACAAATAAGATGTTTACTCACGTGACACTTCATATTATTTGATATACGTATGTGTAATGTAGTTTATTTCAAAATGATCTGACTTTTATTTTTATATAATGTGTAATTTTATTTTAATCCTGTAGTACTTTTTCAGCCGTCTTCCATTGATTGTTCGCTTTTCAATTCAAGATCATATGGAATTGAGTCAGGCCTATCTAAAATCACCTTTCTAGTAATTCCTTATACTACTAAATATGAACATTTATAATTATATATACTACTAATATAAAATTTCACACGAAGTAGGTTTTCTTCGAATTCTGTAAAAATGTTCATTAACCAATATTAAAAAATTACAGGGATCAGTTTCGTTAAGAAAATATGAGATGCCTGCATAGTAATAATTATAGTTTATTAATAAAGGTAGCAGTGGTAGTAGTATTTAAAAGCTTCAGCCGAGTAAGTAAATAAATTAATTTATGCGTCAGTAACTTAGTTATAAAGCAATAAAGATTCATAACCTGATAAACTAACTGAATAATTTGATATTATACTTTAAAACAGTTCGTACTATGTGAGTTAAGAACGTTAGTCAATTTCATTTTCTTTTTGTTTTATAAGATATATTAAAAAAGACTGAAGTTTTATTTTATTCAGCTTTTATCAAAAAATGTATGAAGTCATATTTTAAATGGAAAAGTAATAATAAAAAAGTGTACTGATGTTTTTGAAGGAAGGATCTTTTCACAAATAAATGAAATTATTTTAACAGGCTATCACATAATATTTTGTTCATAAAATTATACTGTAATTTTACAATGAAAGTATCACTGAATTGTAAATACTTCTTGAATTCTCATTGGGACATAAAATACAAAAAAATATTTTTGAGTTCTTTAATCCGCGTTCTAAACCGTCTAAAGTTACCAAGTAATCCCATTCGGCTCTAGAGAAGGTAGAGCAGAGATTTGAATTTAATTTTACAAGTCAAATGATTGTCCTTATTCTTCTTAGGAGTCATATTAAAAATTTAATCTGTAATTTTTAAACGCCAATTTTATTAAATGTCATGGATTTTAAACGCGAGGGTCCTTTTAATGAGCGGTGTTCTCCTCAAAATTGGTAAAGCAATGTACAAAAGCTACCAATATTACTGTTAGTGCGAAGCTGCACATTTGTTGATTTTCAGATCTAAAACTTTTAATGTAAGCATTTTTCTCCACACAACCTAGTTAGCGTCAAAGACTGATTTTCCATATTGTTAAGCCAAACTTAGGTTGATTTTCATTTTGCATCATTTATTCATGATTAAAATGAGATTATGATGTTTGAGATTAAGTTTGTTTGTTTATTTTAAATGTTTTATTACTAATGTTAGAGTATATTGTTCATTATTTGTAGTGGCAAAAGAAAGTTGTGCGAGTTTTTCACACCAGTGCTTTTACTTTGAGGTTCAGTTGTGAAGCTAATGTATCAAATTTTATTTATTATTTTTGAAACTGTAATTATTTAATATAACTTCAAGAAATTTTATTGATATCTTTGTATGTTTAAGTAGATATATATAATTAACATCCACAATTATGAAAATAAAAAATTGAACTTAATTGAAAATACTTATCTGAAGGAATCTCGGAAAAATAACGACGTTACAAAAAAGTTGTTCCTATTTTTTGTAAAGGAAAATTTTATCTAATATTAAGTTCTCCATTTAATAATTTGATATGTTGTTTTTAAAACATATTGATAAAATCTTAACAAAAAAATCTAAAAAGTTTACTGCCACTAAACATCTGGTAATATACAACTTATTTAAACAAAAATCCTTCGTGTATATTACAATATATCAATAAAAAATTTGTTAAATAAAATAAAAAATAACATTATAATATATATTTTAAGAAAAAAATACATTAGTTGCCCACGCGGTTTACATATCATCAAACACAGGATAAGAGTATCGTATCCAGTCAGAAAGTAAAACGTAAAAATGTTCATACTAAAAAATGTTTGTTATAAGCCCGAAGGTACAAAATACATGACCGTAAACTATTAAACAAAAGTCTTGGGTCTGATAGATGGTAACCCCTTGAGCCATGTTAAAGTTTCGACTTGGCTCAGCCGTTTTAGATTTTATCTTGAAACAGCGAACTCGGAGGATACTATTCCTCTTAATAGCAGTAACAAACACAGATATACATATACATAAATAGAAGTGTATAACACACACACACAAACAAAACATTTTTATATATTTATATAGATTATCATTATTACTACCACAAAACATGCACAAGAGAAGCCGATTCAGAGATTTAGGTATAATATTATATATTTCCTTGATTTGCCTTTAAATCTTTATAATAATATTAAAATCGCATCTATTTAAGGTATCTTAATGTGAAAATAAGTTAATACTGATCATAAATTTATTAAATGATTTTACGTCCGGTAAATTCTTTAGTTAAAATGGTGATTACGGATAAAATAAGTCGAATAATCTGTACAATCAGTTCATGGAATGAATGGAAAAAAAATGTAGTTGTATTTTACTATAAAAAAGATTTATCAATGAGTATTTATCGAGTCCTGGCTTCGTTTTATATAAAACAATGTATTGTCTTATCGGTTAATATTAACTTCCGAAGTTCAAGGAAATTCTTTTCTTTAATATTGAATCGTAATATTCATACCTGGTTTAATAGCGAGTCTGTATTGGCATATTTACCAATACAATATGAAAGTAAATGTATTGTTTTTACCTAAAGAATATTTCATTAGTTGCTAATGATGTTTTATATTGTATAAAAAGAATAATTTGGTTTATTCTTCGTTAATACACAATTCGATGACAAAAACTAATTGGCTGCTGAACGAGGTATTTTAATTGTATGTCAATTTATAAACGCTTATAGTTTGTTATTTAACAGATTTTGTATCTCAAAAATTCGATTTCTATAATCTGTCAATTATTCTCATTACAGGCAGGTGGAGTGTTAAATAATTTGTATTCGATTAGCTAGTTAAAATCTTTGCCCGTCTACGAGGTGTGGCTATTAAATAGCAAGACTTACGTTGTAAAAAATTTTATTTGTATTTTATACATAATCACTTATTGTCACCTTCAATATACACTCCTTCTCTATCCCTACAACGCTCCACGCGAATTTTCCATTGTTGGAAACAGTGCTGGAAGTCATTTCTGTCAGCTCCTTCAGGACACGTGCCGCTCTAAAATGTTTGAAATGAAGCTCGCAAAAATGTTTGTACTGACACTTTGTACGCGATTGAAAATTACCCAAATTTTTTAGAAACTATGATCCGGAAACTTTACTTATGATCCGAAAACCAAGCGCCAATCCATTCACTGGAAGAGCCATACTTCACAGAGAGCCAAAAAAAAAACTCGAATGAGCTAGTCAAAATTTAAAGCAATGATGATTGTTTTTTTTTATATCCATGGGATTGTGTACCTTCACTGGGTTCCTGAAGATCAATCGATTAATCAATATTACTACCTTGAGGTACTTTCTGAACTACGTTAAAGAGTAAGGAAAAAACGCCCCGAAATGTGGAAGGCAAATCATGGGTTCTCCACCAAGACAATGCGCCAGCTCATTCCGCGTTATCTGTCAAGAGGTTCCTAGCCAAGTACAACATCTCAGTGTTAGAACACCTACCTTAATTACCAGGTCTTGCACCATGTGACTTCTACCTGTTCGCTAAGGTGAAATCTGCATTAAAAGGAACAAGATTTGAGTCTGTGGAAGCTGTAAAATAGGTAGCGGCGCGTGTTCTGAAGGAGCTGACATAAGATGACTTCCAGCATTGTTTCCAACATTGGAAAAATAGCATGAAGCGTTGTAGGGATAGAGAAGGAGTGTATGTTGAAGGTGACAATAAGTGGTTATGTATAAAATAAAAATAAAATTTTTTACAACGTCAGTCTCGTTTCTTCAAACCTCGTATTTGTGTATTGGACAGCTCCACCGGCTTCTCTGTTAGAGGTGCTGAATACGGTTGATCAATCTAGATTTGTCTTCGCTCATTTTCATCTATCACCCTTTACCATCTCTAATAACCTTAATGTGTAAAAAAGGAAATAAAACAAAAAAAGTTTCCTAATAGGCCTAAGTAAAAAACAGATCAATTACGCCTATACGTGCTCCTGCGTTAACTAAGTTCCTTATTAAGTTTCTTGAGAATATTAAATAATAGGTCTACATAATATACAAACTTTCCAAGTTATTTACAACCATAGAAATAGAAGAAAATCCAATTATAAGTTATAATTAATATGAGTATTTTCTACATGTAATCATCATAATGTATTTACTATTATTTATAATGTATTTAGTTTATAGTCGTTTTTACAGGACTTAGGTTAACATTCATAAATAATATACTTTCTACAAGAATAATTTTTCGACATAAAATGTTAAAAATGAAAGTAAGTGTAACACTATAAAATAAATTATAGTTCCTGTAGTAAATTGTTCGCTGTAAATAATCCGCCGATAAAGATGCAGTAAAATAAATAAAAAAATATAAAGAAAAGTATTAGGTATAAGATAAATTTGTTATACTTAGATACTGCTGTGACCTGTTTTGATTAAATTATTTTACACGATTTTATATTAAATATTTTTTTTCATAAAATAAGTAGGTATTTAAAGAACGAGGAGAGAAGGTTATGTAAAATAAAAAATAAATGAAAAATAATGTAAAGCTTGAGAGATAGTTATGTATGACTTACGGGTATGAACCTGTAATATGAGAGGATCTACCATAACGGAGTCATTCGTTTTTCAGAGGATGACAACGATAGACGTTGGCTGTGAAGCTATGCTAAAGAGGTGAAGAATAAGAAGAAGATTGAGAAGAAAAAGAATATAAAGAAGAAGTAGAGAAAAAGAGTTAATAATAATCATTCCTTTGGATCTCTTACACACAGTCGGTAACCAAATGAATTGAAATAAGAAGAAAAAGAAAATAAAAACCACATCAAAATCTTCGTTATCTTCTTCGACGATAAAAACGGTTTTATATTCTTTTAGATATTATACGATGGCCGGAGAGTAATATTAATATTTAACAAAATTAAAAGAAATGTGAACACAACATGTGTTTGTGTTATGTTGTTGTTTCTTTTAATTTTATATTAAATAAAAAATACAACATCTAGTTTTGATATTTATGCTTATATGTTGATTACCAAAATATATAATATATACATATTATATATATATATTTTACATAAAAAAGTTATGTTCTATGTATTTATAAATATTAAAATCCATTTTATTATGTTTATCTAACAACTGCAGCTACTACTATTTTTAAAAACATATTACGTACAAATAGACTTCTTTCTACCTAACATTAAAATCACTGGAACACTCGTGATGAATCATTGTAATGTATTTCTTGACACATACATTTTAACTGTTTTAGTATTTATTTCACGTATTATAACGATATAATGTATAGGCCTATAGCCTACAATTTTTTTTATAAAAGGTTTTTAAATTTATGAAATATTTTCTGTGGTTAGGCTACAAAAAGTTATGTGCCTTCAGTCCAACCACTAAGAACATAACAGTTCATCTATAAACGACAGAGATTTTGTGTAATTAATGTAGTATATCTACGGTTCAAGATTTAACTGGTGTTTTTCTTAAAATAAATATTGATGTTGTAAAAATATATTTCTATTAGGTATAGCCTACATCTTTTTTGAATAATTTTGTTTTATCAGGTTAATTTATGAAAAGGTAAAGTGTACTAATTAGGCCTATATGATGTCCTACTAAATAAACTTTTTAAAAATATTCTTCGTTTGTTTTTATTTAAAGTTATAACCATAAATTTGTTTATTGATAAAACTAATAGCATGATTGATGTAACTTATTACCTCAACGGTAATTATATCAAAATTTTCTTATCTTTTATGTTGTGAATGACGATTTTTATTTCAGCAGGCAAAAATATTTGGGTGAAGTGTTAACTGAAATAGAAACACCAGTGATTCTGTAATTGTGTTGTTATTTGCATTTTTGTAAGGTTGAAAGATCGCGGAAAAGTACTAAACGAGTAATTTGGGCCCAGTATTATGTTATTTCAGTATGGCAGATTTTAATGTACGATGTTTTAAGATTCGGCGAGTGATTTTCTTTAGACAGTTATTTTCGGATGTGTATTTTCGAAAATAGTTTTTAATTATGTGTTGTTGTTTTGGTCATCAGCCGAAAGGCCGGTTTGAATCTCTAGAGGTTTTACTAAGTAAAACAAAGAGTCAGGTGATTTACAATTTCCTTCCTTACTGAGTTGAAAAGTATGCTTATCAGCTTGTCAAGCACTGTCAATAACACATATTTTCCACCCTACATATGACACCTTCACTTCTTTCAACAGAGGATCTAGCTGTGTAATGAAATTTATTATTTTCAGAGGAGATAACTCTTATTAGTGTTTTTTACACTCTATCTCTTCTGTTCTTAAATGATTCAGTCATTTAATTTGCTGACCATGTGATAAGAAACAGAACTACTTTTTGTAGCCCTGAAACTAACAGATTGAGCGCAAATAATTTAACACCCCACCTGTCTATTATGAGCATAATTTATCTTCTATTAAAATGATGTAGACTACTGATAGTTGGATTAATTTAGCTATTTTTTCTTTAATTTTATTAGATTCCAATATAGGACTAGTTTAATACAATCCAAATACTGGGGTTTATGTTTTTAAAAATTTTACTGTAATTATGCTACATGGATTCCAAGATATTTGTAGGTTTACAAACATCAGTAATTAGTTTTTAATTTACAACACGTAATATTATTTAATTTACTTTAGACCTATATCTCAAAACCCATTATCTCTAGATATATATATATATATATATATATATTAATAAATTTATCTAAAAATTAAGAAAATTGTTTGGTTGTTTTTCGATATATTCTATTTAGCCTAGTGTTTGAGTCCTTAAGGCACTTATATAACATTTAATCTATTAGTGTAGGCCTATATGCAATTACTATTTGACTTGCTAGAAACAATTATTAATAGAATTATTTTTCTTTCATTGCAGGTTCGAGTGAAGGTACTGGATAGAAATGACAGTCCTCCATCATTTCAAGACAGTAGTCTACAATTTTCTGTTTCGGAAGATATGGCAGCCGGTCAGGAAGTAGCAGTTTTGAAAGCGACCGATGCAGATTCACCTGGTCCGTTGACGTACACGCTTGTATCTGGAGATGATGGAAGATTTGAAGTCGATTCTACTTCTGGCAGCTTACGCCTCAAGGACGCATTGGATCGTGAAACTAAAGATTTGTATCGGTTGCATGTCAAAGCAAGTGATGGAGTTCAAAGCACGGAAACTATTGTTACAATACAGGTAAGTGTTAGTGTTTATTCAACTACTTATTCGTTTTCTTTTTATGTGGACAAAACACTTGCAGTCTTATAAGATCACTACTGCGTAAATTAAATACACTAATTCTGTTTTTAACTTAATCGGTATACACCAAGCTCTGTTACCATTAATTATCCTTATATTATGTAGAATTTGGAACCAAGTATTACAAATCGATAAACTGATCGGCCTACAAATTTAGCAAAAGTAATTCTTTTACATTTGTATTGATATTTTCCTTAACCCTTTACAGTTCCAGCATCCGATTCGTTGAAGGTCAAATAAAATGTAATTTAAAACGTTATTATCATTTTACTTTTACTACATATTTTATACAGTTGGCGTAAAAACCTATGAACTTTCATGTGTTCACAGGTCACAATATTGTTTTTTTTTATTATAATGAAGTCAAAGCTAAGTAATAAACCTAAGATGTCGGATAAATGGTTTAAAAAAGTCAGGAAGGATATTAAAAAAACTGTAATAAACAGAGAAACTTAATGAATCGAACCAAATTCAGATAACTAGTTACGGACTTTTTAAAGGCTTCCATGAAAAGAAAAACAGAATACCGGGTGGACAGAAGAAAAGAAAAACGCCTTCAGTGAACGATTGCTGAGTTCCGCGAGAGTTTCCCGAAACGTCTAATCACCTCACGTGGTATAAATTTTGCCCTATACGAGGAAAAAATTAAATGTCGTTGTAACGATGATCAGCCTGCAATGTCAATTAGTCACAAAGTTAGTTTGTCGATTATGTAAAAAATTTAAAAAAAGATTCTTGAAAATACTAAATACTAAATACTAAATATTAATACTAAATACGCTTTTCTTCAGAATTTAACTCTCTTTTTGGGAAGTCGATGGGTTTTGTTTTTAATAAATACGTTAATAGTCTAGTATTGTAGTGCTGTTTGAATTTTTTCTAATTTTCGAATAGGCTGTTTGGTTAGTACGAGGTCTCTGAAACTATCCAACCGATTTCAAAATTTCTGTCACTTTTGAAGTGCTTAGAGCTTCCTATGCAACATTTTCTATGGCATTAAGCAATTTTTTTAATCTAAAAAAAATTGTGATTGGTAAAATAAATGTATCCTTTGATTTGTTTAGTTTTTTTTATAATAAAGTGGAGCGTCGGTTATCCGAACTAATTGAGACCAGAGCGGTTCTGAAAATCAAATACACTAAACACCGTAATTTGATACACTACCATAACAATGTAACGTAACTTAACATTAATTGCATTTATTGAAAATGTAGAGTAAGATTATAAAAACAATCGAAAAAATACAGAATTTCAATACTGAATAAAGTACGTTAATAAATACTATTTTTTAACGCACTTATGCATACTATACAGTAATTTCTTTTTAATTTTTAATTTTCTTTTGAACTAAGAATGAGCTTTTTTTGAAGCAGCAACATCTTTCATTCTTTTTAGTAACAATCCTTCAGCAGCATTAAATTAAGGCTGTTTTTTGCAGCATATTTTTCCAGTTTTTAGGGAAAGTGAGTGATTATGTTTTTTTCCTTCGATAGTGGTTCGGATAATTAACGCTCCGGTGTATATCGATTATATTTTATTCAACCACCTATTATTGACTGTACATTGTACTGTATGATGCGTTCAGATACTATAAGGTGCAAATCGGTACCACCCTACCATATAAAACATCATATTACTTTTTACAAAAATTCAAAAATTAATTTCACATCCGATTTCTGCATAGAAATATTGCATAGAAATATAATATGTAAACCTTTATAAAATCAAAGAGATCGTATGATTTGTGAAAAAATACATTTTCATTTTATCCACTTTTACTTCTTAGAACATGTATTCAGTGGTTTTTGCTTTTTCACTGGCAATTCATAATAATGTCAGTAAAATTTCCTGTTTTCAGTCTCAATTGGTTTTATTTGTACAGCTTGATTAGGATTTTAATGTTTAAGGTTGTGTGAGAGATTAAACGCTTTAAATTTAGTTAGCCATAATGTGCAGTGATCGGGGAGGGGGTTGTTAATATATATAAATTACTAAACTAGCAAAAATTAATCAGAAACTATTTAGTGGTTTAATGTACAAATTAACATGAATTAAATAATATAGTTTTATCTGTATGTTTATTCAAATTCAAAATTTTATTGGTGTTACCATAAACGTGTGTATGACATGCAGTGAATAGTTCAGTATGTTTTGCAAATAAGTGTACATCGATTTTATGTAGCAAAGAATATTATATATTCTGTTATTGGGATACGGAGGAAGGGTTAAACAGTGTGGTGTACATAGGTAGAAGGTATAAGAAGCAGAAGAAGAAGAAGGTATGGCTTATAGATGTAGCGGAATGGAAAGAGGGGGGTAATTTTGAAATGTATGCAGCCTGCGGGCTATAGGTGCGTAACCTGATGGTGATTTATATTACACAGATTATATACTAGAATTAAGGGTTATATATTATGAAGAGAATATACCAGAGGCTCGATCGGGCAAGTGGGGCTCTTTCTCTCTCACGCTCTCTCCTTCCCCCTTATTCTATATTTCTCTTTCTTTTGCTCTCTCCCCTAAGCCTTGCTCGCGTGACACAAGTGCGTGACGATAGTCCCACTCAAATGTATTCCAGAAACGTTCTATAAACTGTAATTTGTTTTTAGTAATTAGAGAAATTAGTTAGCGCGCGGCAGGGTACACATTTCATCTGTTCGACCTGAAGCTGATGTATATATGTACACATACATACGTATGTGTAAATACTTATATGTACATACTTATGTATAATATACATACTTATAAATACGGAGGACTTTGTTCAATCCACATCGACGGACTAGCTACGATGCTGTGTCGACGTCCGTGTTTGCGAGCACGCAATCCAGGCGTCGGCCTTTATGTTTCACTACGCCTTCTTTTAAGTCAGCATGAATTCCTATACCTTCCTAACTGTCGATATTCTTATAGAAAGATGTCTTACAAACTCAAGTAAACCCAACAAAGTAGTCTATTAAGTTCATTCGACAATCCTTGTATTGCTTGGTTGTTGTTACAATTGCTGAGTTATGGCAAGACAGGTACGCCTTAAGGATACGGATTACACTTTTGCGGTAATTGTAATTCGCCTACAACTCAAATAATCGACTAAAAAGAATATATATGTATATATATGTACTTGTAATAGTTTGAATAAAGTCCATAAATAACTTATTTTTAAAATACTTAATAAATCTATTTAGTTAAAACCATAACACACCAGACATTTCTGTTGTCTATCAACAGACATTGCCCATAATAGGCAGGTGGGGAGTGTTAAATTATTTGCACTCGATCTTGTAGTTTCAGGTTACAAAGAAATAGTTTTTTTCTTATCATGAGGTCAGCCAATTGTATGACTGAAGCATTTGAAAACAGAAGAGGTTGAGGTGTGAAAGACACTAGGTATATACTATTTTTTTAAATTGATAAACTCTGAAAGTACGCATTTCCCCCTACCCACTTCATAGCTATCCAATGGCTTGACAGCAACTTTGCCAATACTTAATCTCTTAGCTCCGTTATACATTTTGTCAGCCATTTTTTGGTCTTTCAAATTTTTTTTAATCCCTAATGTGTGTACATTGCAATCTGTTGAATTCAGAACAATAAGCAACCCCATGACCCAATGAGATGAAGATAATGTGACGTGTATATATGATGTGTCGTCTTGAACAGACCCAGGCCAACCATTCCTGAGAGAGTATGGCTAATTGAACCCCAACCATCAAAGTACACCGATAATCACTGTCTAGTATTCAAATCCGTATAAAAGTATCTACCTTTACTACTATTCGAACCAGAAACCTTCGTCTCTGAAAATTAGCTGTTAAACAGCTGACTTGCGGCGACGATTTTTCCTCTACACCAACCCCGTGGGTCGGTCTTTCAATAACAATTAATTATAAACTATGAACGTACAACCAGCTGATTATATTATAATGTATTGCATGTTAACGCGCTCTATAATCGACGTGTTCAGTACGAGATGCAAGACACCAGTGAACTACTGTGGTTCTTATACGTATGCGAGTGTAATGTTGGTCAGGTTAATACATTCTTACTATCTAACAACGCCGTCAAACGTTCTGACTGATCAAAACGCGTGGAACAGCAGAGCTCATCAACGGTGAAAAGTTCAATAGTCAAAGTTATGTTCTCTGTGAGTAATGAATTTCATTATACAGCCAGACCCTGTCGTAAATGAAGTGAAAGTGTCATTTGCAGGGTGGAAAGTAGATGCTTTTTAGATTGCCTGGCATGCTGATAACCATATTTTTCCACTCAGTAAGTAAGGCAATAATTAACCACCTCACTCTTCATTTTACTCAGCAAAGCCTTTAAAGTTCATACCACTCCTTCAGCTGATGACCTAAACAATAACATCACTAAACATTTAAAAACTGACCCTGTACGAACCTTATGACAGTTTCTTTTTAAACTATACATATTCCTATATAACAAATTAGCTAACCTAATCGATGCAAGTAGGACCAAATATGCATTTAGACTTGCGCAAAATTTATCAAATCGTTTGAAACATTTGTGGACATCTTGTGATTTATAAACTTTACAGAATACGTTTTATTATATTCTAAAGAACTTGTACTGTTAACCATTTAACGTTTAAAGTTACCTGAAATTGAGTTTTTCATCTAAAACTAGATTTTAGTATATTCATACTAATTTTACTTTACTTTACGGCGAGGTCCGACGGATGATTCGCTTCTCGCATACCAAAACGCCATCGATCTCGATCCCGCCAGTCATCCTCTGTCTATTGCCTCTTCTCCATTGCGGACCTGATTCCCTACAGCCAAGTACATTGCGGCCTTTCTCTTCTACGACGATTTGAAGGACAGTACACCAAGTGTTCCTTAGGCTACTATGCCCCTCCATCCTCTAAACATGGCCATACACCGACTGCCTTATTTCAATGTCCTCCACTATTATACTGCCACAACCTATCCTCCTTCTGATCTCTTCATTTCTAACCCTATCCATCCGGGAGATCCGACATGAGTGCGTGAAGCAATCCATCTCTAAAGCCCTCAATTTGTCTTGACTTCTTCTATCCAGGGTCCAAGCCTCACAACCATACAACGTAACAGGCTTCACTACAGAATTATAAATTCTTTTCTTTGTGTCAATCCAGATTTTTGGCGACCATGAAAGGAAATTCAAACATCTTATTACTTTCCTACCTTGGGTAATCCTAAAAATTAATAACTGTTACAGATGTGCCTTCCTTTGTGAATATTGATCCGAGGTACTTGCATTGTTCTACATATCTAATATTTTCCCCATCCAGCTACAAGTATTCCTGAGGTCCCCCGACTGCCAAATACTCTGTCTTTCCACAGTTGATCTTCAACTGTATATTCATACTTGGGAAAATAAAAACAAATTTGATTATTCTTCTATGAGACGAGAATTCAACAGTATAAACGTTTTAGACTGTGTTTAACCTAGAATAAGGAAATTATATTGAATTACGTACTTTCTTTGTACCATAATTTATAAATATGTATAATTATAGCTTAATTGATACTATAGTATTAAAATTAAAGATTAACAAAATGTTTAATTTATGCATAATAACGCAAAAGATAATTGGTTAACTATAAAAACAGCAACTCTTTAAAACACTAAGGGCCCTATTCTACATATTTAAGTACTGCTACATTCTAAAAGCTATTGTTTATGACCATTTACAAAGGTTATCGAACTCATTAGATGGATACAAAATGGCATGGCATTAGAAGTATCTTTTTTAAATAGTTACTGAGTTTTTAAAGAATAAATGTTACACTTTATCAAGATCGAGATATAAATAATCGAGATTCGATGTATCGATATAAGAACCGGAAGTGTTATCGGTTATAATATTATAGAGATAATAGATATTATTTGGCAGATTTTTTGTGGAGTAATTGTCGTTATTTTAAACTTAGTAGTTGCTATGGTCCGTTTAGGCGATTCCGGCTTGGTAAGGTCGATTATTATCGATCTATAAAATTTGTGAGCCGGATAAAAAAAGAAATGGCCGAAAAGAGTGGAAAGGAGTACCTTCTTACGTTCGGGTGAATCCTCAATTAGGTAAGTCGCGATTTATGTATATTTATAAATCCCGGCCAACTTAACTTTATTGAGAAGTAGGCCTAAGTTAAATGCAAAATATCAACCGGTCTTATACTTTTTAATGACAGGACGATCTTTATACGAAGACTCCATCATATTCCCTTTCTTCCATTTTATATTATATAATATCAAGTAGCTATTAAATAACTCACTATAAAAACGAATAAATTACTACTAATTTTTACACAAATGCACTTCTAACACAACTACGTACGAGTATATAGTAAAGTAGGCTACTCTTATTTATATGTTATTTTATAGATCATAAAATGTAGCTATTAATTTAAAAGAAAAATATTCGCATCCTAAAATCATTCAATTTTTTTAGACGAATTTTCAGTCAATTACAGAGTGATATTTCAGTCCTGTTACCCAATTGTTAATGTCTGGTAATTTTTTCTAAGAAAGGGAAATTTTGTTTTCCGACACGAAGTTGGTAGCCCTACTCAACCGGTATAGATACGGCAGTGTGAGTTCATTCTCCTTGAGCTGTGTAAAATTTTGTGCCGTTTCCGGTCGTGTTACGAACTGTTACATGAGTTTGTATGATCGATACACTGTAAAGCTTAAAGTGTGAAGCTAAAATTTTGTATGTCACTACTGTTTACGCAGTGTTACTACAGTATTTATTTTATAAAATATTCATTGTGGTTTTTTTATTTTATGTTTTCTAAAACGAAGACCTCATTATTTAATTTTTACAATGATTAAATTTTAATTAGAAAAATTTAATTTATTTAAATATAGTCTACTCAGAGCAATCTGCAATTTACCATGCTTTGAATAAGAAACACTTTATATTAAAGGATCAATATATTTCGTAATTTGTTAGATAATGTAGGTTATTAAGGTAATATTAAGGAAAGTTACATTAGAATAATGAGCTTTTAAGTAGGTCGAATAGTGCACACATACAATTATTTGTGGGGGCTTCGTTTGAAAGATAACATCTTAACAGTTATCAGTACTTAATTGGTGTATCCATGACACCCTTAGAAACTCTCATCGTCATTCTATCTCTTCGTCTTAAATAGTATGCTACCTGTTTACAAGAAAACTGTGTACAACCAATACTATTTAACAATCACCTTAATTTTCTCTTGATACATTTTACTGTAAAATTTCATATTAGACCTACTATAAAATAATAAACATAAAATTAATTATATTTACAGTCGTAATTTTTAAGAATTATTCGTCTATTTTAAAAAACTTTTTTTATTTATTCCTGTCTCTTAAAGCAACTAAAAGTGATATAATTTAAATGTCTCATGAATTGCATGGAGAAGATGATCCCCCACGTGATCACTTCATTTTTTAAATGTCTGTGTATAAGTGAACTGTAGTTTTTAAAAATTATGTTAACCTATTGTTTTTTTTTGTAATGTAATTAATCCAGTAGTAAATTTCTACTCCATTTTGTTTTTAACCTCATCTAGGGAACGTTAAGTAAATGTGGCATATGTGTTCTTTTAATTCAGTCGTTTTTATGTTTGTCAGTTTTTCTTTAAAATTGTCTGTATTACTCTTTGAAAATATTAATAACTTATGTGATTCGTAAGTCATTGTGTTAGGTTTCGTTTTTCACTTAACAAGGGGAATGGTGATAATCCTGAGTATTTCAGATTGAAATGTTTGGGTTGGAGACAAATTGCTTTTAACAGTGGAACCATGTATTTGATAAACGTATGATCATATAGTTTTAGTAGAAACAAATCTGAAACACATTTTTTTCTCTAATCAGCAATATTACCACGGTTTTTTCAAACAAGAACAAAAAAGAGATAAAGTTAACTCGGAATAACACAAATTACATCACTATCCACTAACAGTAAATGTTATAAATCACTTATAATTTATTAATATGAATTAATTTTGAAACAATCTAAAATCCCATCATTGTTTTGCAATACAGACCGGTTGGAAGAAGAGATGTTGGGAGGCAAAAGATGACAATAATTCAATAGTTTGTTGCCGTTGTGAGTCAAAACAGCGGGAAGCCTAATCTTTGATTGTAAGAAGAAGAACAATCTAAAATAAGACCGCCTGCGTAGCGTAGTGGTTAGCGCTTTAGCTTACAACGAAGAGGTCCCGCATTCGACTCCCAGCTAGAGTCTGGAAGTGTTCACAAGTCAAAATCTTTTGTTTATTTTATATAATTTGGATGAAATCTTTGTTCGTTTGTTAGCTAAATGTGAATAACGAAAAATTTCAGACCTGACCGGAAATCGAATTTGGAACCTCTGGCATTAAAGCATGTTACGATGATTAATTACTACGCCAACGAGTCGGATTGGAAAAGGAAATATTTGTATTTTCACAAAAATCTCAAAGACCACTGAACTAATTATCTTTAAACAATGTCAGTAGCGTTATTATGTTCCCTGAATTGTTGTAGGCTATGAAAAAGAATGGAGGCTTGACTAGAAATTGGTGGTTTATAAATTTAATTATTGATTGAAATGAGATTTCGAAATTCATTTTACTAGACGAATCTAATCTTTTGTGTTGTATAACGGCACTTGGATTACAGTACCTATTCTGTCTTATAGCGTATTGCATTTAACAAAGGAACAAAAATTTCACGAAATTTTTTTTTGATAACTTCAAGATCATCTTAATGGCATTATGTTATTACTCGGTGGCCAATACTTCCCTAATTATGGACATATTCGTCTTTCATATACCTGAGTTTATAATAATGACATACAAAAAATTTAACCATCTTAAGGAGTGAAACGACTAGATCTCATCTCTCAGGAGATTATCAGTGGTAGATCTCATATTTGTACTTTATTGTTCTTAAAGAACAAAAAAAGGTTAAAGAGAAAAGAAAGTTACCCTTAGGTAAAAATAAACAAAAATACAAAATAATTAACTAAAGAAAAACAATTACCGAAAAAACCATTTTTAGATAGAAAATAAACTATTGTCATTTTAACAACCATTTATTTATTCTTTAAATTTTAAGTGTAAATAAGTACCTATGTGAGGATCTAGTCAGGGAAGAAATAATTAAAAATAATGTAAATAAAAATAATAATATACGTTGAAATAAATATGAACAATATTTCAACTAGACGAATGGATAGAATGAGATAGTTAAATCTAGGGAACTGTGTGAGAAAGAAAGAGAGAGCGACTGTATATAAAAGACCCGGCCAATTGTACAGATTAATTGACAGCCATGTTTCATAATTTATAGTATTTTTCTTCTTATTATTATTCAACTGTTTTCATTCCCATCTTTTTCTTTCTTCGTTTTCTCTGTTTCTTCTCGTCCACCTACCCATTTCTTCCGTATACTCAACTCTGTACATCTAATTGACATTAATTGCTCTTTTTCCAAAAAATAAAACAAATTATTAGGATTAGGGGTTAGTAAGTATTGTACACCGTGTAATAAATACATAGAAACAAAACAATGAAGTAATTGGTTTGTATTACATATTACAATTATTTCGTCTCTGTATAATAATATATTACCACGTCAATTAAGACAACAATTAGTTGGTTAGTAGATTTGTCTGAAAAAACTTTTAAAAGTAACTATTTTCGTTACAATTTTTTTCATAAGAGCAATTAGCCGCATTTTAGGCAATACCAAATATATCCTCTTCCATTTTATTAATAGGCTTAAATACCAGAGCAGTATAAAATTTCTTGGCAGAGAACAATGGCCGTTTCATGAAATTTCTTGATACCTACTTTAATGGCCACCAAAACACAATAGAATCCATGATTAATGGCTTAATTCAGTTTATTATTAACCTCAGGTGAAAGCACGGATGAAAATGTTAGTGCGATTTAATTGTGATCGTATTATATTGAAACACCCCAATTTAAAACACGCTTTAGTCAGAAGAAAACTGTGGGGTTTGGAAAATAATTTGGAAACTCATAAATTATTCATTAATTTATTAAATATTTCGAATAAAACGTTTTTTTAGGTGCCCGACAGTGCCTAATCTAATAGTTACAAGTTTCAAATTCACTCGAATTTCCGTTTTTGTGTTATTTTGTTCACCGACACACACAAAGACCTATAGGTAAAAACATGTGCTGTTGGCTTAAGGAACCTAAAACCATAACCTTCCTCAGCTATATTTTAAATATACTGCAAGAGAAAGAAAAAATTACTAATATACAACATAATATAACTTGTTGTTCAGGTCTTCAACCGAAAGGCTGGTTTGAACCTGTAGAGGCTTTACTAAGTAACACGAGGAGTGAGGTGGTTTAAAATTGCCTTCCTCACTGAGTGGAAAAGTATGCTTATCAGCATGCCAGGCCCTCTTTAAAGCATCTACTCTCACCTTGCCATATTTGCACCTTCACTTCATTCACCACATGGTCTGGCTGTATAATGAAATGCATTACTCTCAGAGGAGAAACTCTTACACCTCTACCTCTTCTGTTCTTAAATGCATCAGACATATAATTGGCTGACCATGTGATAAGAAACAGAACTATTTTTTGTGGCCCTAGAACAGCTAGCAGATCAGGTGCAAATAATTTAACACTCCATCTACTTGTTATGGGCATAATATAACTTAGTAACACTTAAAAATAAAAATTTGTTTTAAAGATAAATAGACTGTTCTGTGGAAAGCACATGTTTTGAATCTCAAAAAATACTTGCGTCTTCTTTTTCATAGGTTTTATCATTTACACCATATGTGTCCCAGATCTTTGTTAAAACAAGTTTATTTTGCACTTGTACACTCTTGGTTGGCATATGGAATTGTATGTTGGGGTAGTACATACATTACTCACATTCGTTCGGTGATTAATCTGCAACAATTTTTTCTATACGCTATTAACGGATACAAAAAGCGCGATCTTATGAGCCTATAACAAGATTTTGGAGTCCTACCTCTCAGGCATTTATTTATGTATAAGGTGCTCCTACAATTCTATTGGGTGTGTGGTACCGCAAAGTAATAATTGATCTCAATATAACCAATTGTGCTACTAGGAATGCTGGAAAAATAAGGACAAGAAAACCAAATAGTACATTTTTTCAAAAGTTATTTCTCTATTTTGTGGCGCGGTTCGTCAACATGCTTCCATTCCACTTCCAACCACTTCTTATGAAACATAAACTTAAATATCATATCCTATCGATATACGAGCAAGAACTTGAGAAACTTTTCCAAGTTTTAAAATAACTGTCTCTGATTATTTTTTCTTTCCTCATTGCATTAGTAATTTTTGATTCTTTGCTCATTAATTGAATTAATTCTCATGAAGTAAAAATATCCACATAACGGGTGATTCAAAAAGAGCGCCGGTTTTTAAACGGCTGGTAAATTTTTGTTTATCGGTTGGCAACATTGTTAGACCTCATTTCTATTTCGGAGAACATTCCGATTGACGATTCAGTTGTAGTTTCTCTTGTTCGCAGTGTAGTACTCTCGCAGTCTGTGTCTAACCATGGAGAAGTTTACTATTGCACAACGAGTGTTAATCGTCAAAACATTTTACCAGAGTGGAGAGAGTTATGCGGCTACTGTCAGGCGACTTCGCGGTACTCTAGGACGTAATGAAGCACCGAATGAATCAACAGTTCGCAGGCTCATGAAAAAGTTTTTTGAGACGGGTTCAACAGTCGACCTTAAAAGTTCTGGACGTCGTCGTTCCGGCCGAACTGAGCAGAACGTTGCGTTGGTTCGTGACAGTGTGGCTGTTAGCCCAGCAAAATCAATACGTCGCCGTTCTCAACAATTGGGTTTACTATGTTCTTCTGTACGGAGAATTCTTCGGTACGATCTTCAATATCACCCGTATAAAATTCAGTTGACGCAACATTTGAAAGTGGCAGACCACCAGAAGAGACGACAGTTTGTTGACTGGGTATTGAGAAAACGGCAGGATGATGACACCTTCGCAAACAAAATTGACGCCTTGTGACTTTCATCTTTGGGGTCATCTGAAGTCATTGGTGTATGCCAATAAACCCCGAAACATTAATGACTTGAAGGAGGAAATTCGACGGGTTATCGGGCAAATGGAAGTCGAAACTTGTCGTGCAGAAATATCCAATTTCATGGACAGAGTTGATGCGTGCCAGCGCAGTAGAGGAGGACACATGCATGACATCATTTTTCATACATGAAATCGGAAGGTAAGATGAACTTGTTGATGTATTTATTTTCAGTTTTTCAATAAAATAAATCTCTTAATTTGATATATCAAAACCGGCGCTCTTTTTGAATCACCCTATAGTATTCCCTAAAATATATTGTAAAGTAGTTTTAGTTATTAAAAAAAGAAGTTTTTTCTCTATTAATACAATTGTACATATTTTTAAAATTGTTATTGTTATTAAAATTATTATTATTATTATGGATATTTAAATATAAATTTAATGGTATTTATTATTTATTTTTAATGCTTTTAACAAAACTGTTAAATGTATTTCTTGTACTCTTTTTTTGATTTTATAATAGTATTTATAGTAGTAATTAGTATTTATAAATTTGTTTGCATAATTTTTTTTGTTTACTCCTATGCGCGGACAGAACTCTTCGTGAAGAAGAGTTTTTGCGTATAAATAGGCTATATTTAGTTAAAAATATTATTTATAGCATAGTATATTAATAATTGTATTATGTTTAACTAAATAAAACAAATAAATAAATAAAAATAATTCAAACGCGTCTCATATTCCGAGCTCCAAAATATTTGTTGCCTAAGTTATTAGTTTGTTTTAAAACGGCAGACCCGATTTCAGTGTACTGAGCTATGGTGAAACCGTAAAGTTTAACTTCATTTTTATTTAGTTAATTTAATTTGAGTAAGTTCACTTAATATTACGTAAAGCAACTTAAGACATTTCTGATATATCATTTTTCAATATGCGTTCTCACCATTTTTCACTGTTTTCTTTTCTCTTTTTTCCGTCCATCTAGTATTCTGGTTTTATTTTTCGTGGAACAGTATTAATTAATTATTAGAAAAATTATGTTTTTTGAAACTTATTTGAATTTTTATTCTTTTTATTTTATTTTGAATTTTTATTCAGTTAAGAATGATAAAGTTGCACTATATTTAAATTAATTAACATTTTCCCCCAGAATAATACAGTAGCTTTTCCTATCATAGTGTACGTACTTTTGCAGCGTATAGAACTTAAAATTTAGGTTAGTTGTATAATAAAGAAGTCAATGGAAACGCTTAAAAAAAAGAACAACCCATAGAATTTAAACCTTGCGAATTATACCATTCTTCAGAGTATATTAGTTTTAACCGATACTTTTCGGTAAATTCCCATTAAATGGCAAATGTCTAATGGAGTTTTCTTTGTTTTACGTAGTTTTTATACATAGAACTCAGTTTGTGGCAAAAAAGGTAATGAAATTATTAGAATATGTAAGTAGATATTTAAATAAAACAATTTGTTATTTTTAATTTCTACAAAATCGATGTTTGTTTAGGAATTAAAATTAATATCCATAATCGATTCTGTTCTACTTAATAAGTACTCACTGTAAGAAATAAAGGCTTACGTAACAGTATAACGATATACTGAAGTCGTGATATCACAGATTACAGGGCATCATTATTCTTTTTAAATCTCATTTATCATTAAAAAGCAATTAAATATACTGGCAAAAAAATATTGTTTATTTTTTTATTATAGGGTACGGTATATATTCAGGTGCCGATGCGGTTAGAAACACACTGTTAAAAAGAAAGAAATATACAGCAGCAATACGGTTGCTTTTCTCGTGTTTAAACTATTCCTGTACACAATTATTCAAAGCTACTAATTTAATTCTTCAACTACTTTATTTCTTTCTAACGTAATGTTTGACAGTAGTAAGAAAACCTGATAAAAAATGTTGTGTTTATTTTTTTATCTAGTAGGTAGGTCGAGTGGTTTTTTAAGTACCTATACGAAATCATTAAAATCTAATGGTATAATGGAAGATTTTTCTGAAATATGAGTATCAATAAACCGTGACGGTGATAATTTTAATTGAAGATTCCTTTATTTAGACTTGTTTGTTTATGCAATGATTTAAGAAATATTTATAGCTGCAAATATATGGTCAGGTTATGCAGAGCTGCTCATTTGTAAATTGAATAAAATAAGACGGAAGAAAATCATAAGAGGATGATCGAAAATGAAAAACTATCTCTGTTGATTTTCATTTTTGTGGGCATTACGATGGAATGTCCATGATACTAAGACTACTGATAGGACGTTGCGCGTATAAAATCTAAACCCTCCAACAAAATGACGTAGACGCGATAGAACTGTATTAATATTTATGTATTGACACCGCGCGACAAGTTCATTTTACTCAAAGCAATATACGTACAAAGCAAAGAATTGAATTTCAGTCTACGAGGCCTATATTGTTTAATTTTTTTATTATAAACCGGGTTTTCAAGACTGAAAGACATAGTGTTTTCAATTTAGGTTATAGGTTTTAATGAACATTGTTACAATTATTATCTTTTTTTTTCTGATATACTTCAAAACCATCATTGTATTTATCAAATATTAATTATTACTATAATTTCAATTTCATTGATAGATGAAATTGTAATAATGTTAATTAACATTTATCAAAAATACAGATTGTTCTATTTCGTGTTACAGATTGTAATTTGGCAGACTTGTAAAAACACTTATTGTTTATAGTACGCATTGTATTGTTGTTATAGTATGGATTGTTGTTTGTACGTCTATCTACTGATTAATTACTTTCTCTTAATATCACTGGGATTGTAGTTACTATTAAAAAAACCGTTGAACTACCTATAACTACAAGTTAAATCACTATTTTGTGGTTTTTGTGTACGTTTTTGAATCGATAGTGTAAAAATTACACTAGTACTTACCAACGTGGAGATTAGATGAATATCGATATAGGAGATTGATTTTTTAATATTTTAGTCCGTAATAAACTTGCACTATTAATAAGAGTTGTTCTTAATTAAATTAGCGGTTTAAACGGGTTTACATTGTAGGTATTTGATTTACCCTATTTTTCAAACAAAAACAATTTGTTTACCTTAGTTTCTTTACTTTTTTTACTTATTACCGACTTCTTATCCCGCACGAAGATAGAAGCACGTATGATTAAGTTCCGATCTATGTACATCATCTACGGTTCCGATTGTCGAGAGAGTTTTGTCACGAAGTGACGTCATGCGCAGAGGGGACGAGTTTTAGGTTCCCGGAATATAATATTTGTACTCTTATTATCATGTGGAATATCACTAATTGGCGCTACAGCTACCTTTGTTGAAAAAAAAATGTCTGAATAGTTGTAGTAAAAGGTAGTTGTAAAGATTTCATGATTTCTATAACTTCGAATATGTAGACCTGCGTTTTTGCTCCGAAATTGCACATTTGTCTGCGGATTTAACAAAAGAAACATTTTTACTACAAGAGCACAGCCCTCCCACGAAATTCCCTAGACATGCCACTTACCCTATTTTATAGAGCAGAAAAGATGTAGTATCTGATTAGATTTTCAACTTTTTACGATATTCAGTTTTTGGGGTTTTTAGTTCACAGTTACACAGAGAGACAAACATAGATAAATTGATAAAAACATGGTTTTGGGGCTCATCGGTGTGAATTCCCGGTGCGTACAGTTCAAGAGGACGTAATAGAAATAAATATTAACAAATTAGAAATTTAAAGATTTGTATGGTTATTCCAAAAATACACGAGATTTTGTATCAAACATAAACGGAATTCATTCTAAATTAATAAGTATATCATATTGCCTACTTCGCGCCTTCTGAATAGTTATCAACAGAATACTCTCCGGTAATTTATCGCACGAGTATGCCACAAGGATTATCCAGTAATAAGTAATAAGAACTTTACGACATTAAATTAAAATAAACACACAGACTGTAAATTACATTTTCAAATTTATTAAAATACGGCTATAAATTTGAGCAGTTAAATTTATTCATTGTATAATCAGTAAATGACTAAAGAACAATTAAGTAAGAAACCAATAAAATCTAGTCAGTAATTATTAATCACAAGTTAACAAACCTTTGCCCTGTGTTATAAGTTAAGGTTAGAAGCATGATTAAACGTGAACAAGAAGTAAACATGAAGTTGCAAGTAGACAATTAGTGTGTGTCCCGGGTGAGTCAATTAGCGGAGACATCAGTAACTGACCATCGGTCCCATCATGATCCCCGCTCTACATGTATACCTTTACTCTATATGTGTATATATACACATCACTTCTTAACGGACATCTCTATTCTACTTTAATTGTTTTATGTATTTAATAAATGTTGCATTGTATAGCACGCCTAACAATTAAATTTACCATCAGCATAAGTTTTTTTTACTCGGATAAATATTTAATTTACTAGAACTTTTAGGATGTACAGTTCAATTTCCATAACTCGAACCACGTAGGGATTATGGTACTAATTCGAGTTAAAGAAATGAGAAATACAGAACAACAAAGTTATAGAATTTTGATCAATTTTTAAAGATAATGTTAAACATTAAAAAAATTATTATGTGTTGTTATTTCGTTGTAGCGACATTAAAAAATCTTCTACGCTGTAACTTTTGATTAGAACTTATATTGATTGCTTGTAATTTTAGGAGTCTTCGTTAGAAACTTAGGCACTTCATCACAATTTTTTTCAAATCTTCTAGTGCTCGCTTTAAATTTGGTATGACCATATTGCATCGATAATTGATCTGATTTTTCTCGGAGGATTACACCTCCTGATATGGGAAAGTTTTTCCCACGCACTTCTTGCACCCAATTTAATAGACCTTCTACTATTCCAGGCTGTAGACTAAAGCATTAAACAATTAGGCTGTAGCGTTAAACATTTTCATACACACTTGCGTTTTAACCAAAAAAGAATTCGGATTTTTAAAAATCTCAAACGAGAAGTTCGAGTTACGAATATTTGAGTTATGTACACTAATTTTAACGTAAATTAACGAGCAAACCTAGAGAAACATAATTTAATTAGAACTATGGAAAATTCGAGTTATAGACGTTCGAGTTACGGAAGCTCAACTGTAATTCGCATATTTTAATTGGTATCTATTTTTCTTATGTCAACAATAAAGAAATTTTATAATCTATTACTTATCATTTTTCTGCTCTTTTTAATAATGCGACCCGGTTTAAAAGGTCGAGGAAAAGAGAAATAAATCTGGTGTGAAACATTCACACTCTCTTGCCGTTGTAAATAATGAACCATAATAATCTACGGTTATCATAAGTAAACAATGTAAAATGAAAAACATAACTTAATTTTAATCATGAGTGAATGAGGGAAAATGAAAATCAATCTCTGTAGGAATTAAAAATACGGAAATCACTATTTGACGCTAAACTCAACAAAAAATGTTTGAAATAAAAGTTGTAGGTTTTAAATTTTTTACAACGTTAATTACTATTCCTTTTTTGCCCCAAAATGCATATTACGGCTGCAATCTTAATGAAATTTTTTTTACCACAAGAGCACAGCCTTCCATAAGAATTTCAGCAGACATGGCGCTTAGTCTGTCTTATCGAACATACATGTTAAAGATTAGGTGGATAGATGAAATAAGAAGGGATAAGCTATTGGGGCATATTTTAAGACATCCAGGTATTGGTGCATCAATAATGAAGGGTAATATTGAGGGCGTGAATTTTAGGGGGGAGGCGCAAAGGTTAGAATATTAAAAGCAAATATCAAAGATGTAGGGTGTTGCAGGTATGTAGATATGAAACGACTTGCGCAAGATATAACAGCTTGGAGAACTGCATCAAACAAGTTGAGAGACTGATGACAAAAAAATCATTCAGTATTTTTTTTAAATGTAATTTCTATGTCATTCTTGTTATATGCATATATTATCGAAGTTTTTCTATGTCTGTTGTTTAATTTTGTCAATTTTCTTTTAATTTGTCTACTTTATAATTATTTACTGAGATGTACTCTTTAAAGAATTTTTTTGTTCTTCAAGTAATTTATTTCTTCAAAAAATTGTTAAACTTTTGGGTGTACTATAGATTGTATAACGCCCATAACAGTCAGGTAGAGTTAAATTATTTGCCTTCCATCTGCTAGTTCCAGAGCTACAAAAAATAGTTCTGTTTCTTATCACGTGGTCAGCTGATTATATCACTGAACTATTTAAGAACAGAAGAGGTAAATGTGTGAAAGATACAACTCAAGAGTTTTCTCCTCTGAAAGTAAGGATTTTCATTATACAGTCAGACTCTGTGGTGAACGAATTAAAGGTGTCACTTGCAGCGTAAAAAGTAGATGTTTTTCGGAGGGCCTAGCATGCTGATAAGAATAGGCTACTTTTGTACTCAATGAGGAAGGCAATTGTAAACCACCTCACTCCTCATTTTACTTAGTAAAACATCTAGAGGTTCAAAACAGCTTTTCTTCTGTTGACCTAAACAACAATAGGTTGAATGTGTGTATTATAGATTATTATTGATTGGGTTTACTATAGATTGATTGTACTAAGCCTGTTGTATAGTTCCTAAATAAATAACAAAGTTTTTAAAAAATTTTGTAAATATATTGCAATTATTTGCAATAAAAATGGTACTTTACTGATAATTTCATAGTAGGGACTACATAAGTTATAATTTTAATATGTTCGGAATCTTCCCCGGGGATATGCTACTGGAAAATATATAGTTACATGTTTGCTTTTTAGGGTTAAATAAATGTACTTGAATGTGTTTGAATACTTAGTTGAATATGTTAGTATATTAGGAACAGGTTGTAGCAGAGGAGGAGTGAAATATCTTAATCCAAGTTACATGGGCAGTTCGGGAACACTGCCAAGCAAGGCAGCAAACTTCGCTACAGTTAGCATTATTGGAAAAGAACCTGAGAGACCATAGCGTGCGTGAGCAACAGCTAGGTCTGCATAGTTCGAATCTTTTAGAACTATTCTACTACTCGTACATAAGTTGCTCTGACCAATTGCATGTTTATGCACTAGGAAGTCTTAAGCCCTCTTCTATTTAACTATATATATAAATGCATGGCCAACTATATATTGATCACCATTTTATTATACACCGACCTCAACCTGTTGCAACTTAAAGGATTTCAAAGTTCCACCAACTTGAATATTTACTATAGTACATATTTCTTCATTCCGTACAAAATAAAAACACGAACAAAAACAAACACACACACACTTACATAAAACCACTGGTATTTCTGTATCAGGTTATTGATAATCCTATATTTTCCCATAAATTATTTGTAACTTCTTTTAGTTAAAATACTTTAAATCTAACATCACGTTTAAGTCTGTAGGACTATGTTTGGTACTACACTTTTTCATCTTAGACCAACTCATATAAGACGATTTAAATTGCTGTTACCATAAACATGTATTACATATTTTAAATAAATAATAAAATTATTTATAAAAATTCATTTTAACTGTAAATTTATTTACAATAAGATTGAACTTTTAAGTTGAAAAATTTATAAGTACGATAACTTATATTTTACGTAGTGTGTATGTACATAAAATGTTTAAACATAAAATAAATTAATCTAGTATGATTTATTGATATCGTAATTTGTTTTAAAACTTCAACTTTAATGTGAATTTATGAAAATAAATGTATATGGTAAATAACGGAACTTTAATAATCACACTGACTTATTTTATTTTTAATATCTTGAATAAAATAAAATTTTCAATTAAAATTAAATTAAATTGTGTAATATTTCATATATTTATATATCCACATTTTCAACTGAATTTAATTGTAAATAGTGTATAAAAATGTTAAAAACCGTTTGGCGCTTCTTCGTTAAATTATATTTTTTTTACTATCCCAGATTTTTTTTTATTACAAAATATGTATTAATATTCTTTAGTAGACTTAATAAGAAAATTATATTTAATATCTCACCTATTCATCTGGTCGACGTAAAATACATCTTAATTGTTGTTTAAATTTAAAACAAATACTTTATAAAAACATAAAAACGTAGTTAAAATTACTATTATTAATTAAATAGTCTTAATGATTAAATTATATGAGGCTAATTTTAGTAATTAAATGCAGGCGTTCTACTAATGATTGGTGTCCTCCTTTAACGTCTAACGTAATTTTAAAAAATATATTATTTTGTATACAAATTTACTGGTTGTGCAAATTCGCACAGTTGTGAATAAAACAAATAATTAGAAAATATTGTTTGAAAGCATTTTGACTCAAATTTTGAAAGTCAAACTGATAGGTCTTTGCTCCAGAATACTTAAGTCATCTGAAGGCTAAGTAGATGACGAGGGACCTGCTTCTTTTAGTCTGTAAAAAATAAGGTGATTTAGATCATATCATCAATTACTACACTACTAATTTTCTTTATCTTAATTTGTTAATATTGTACGGTTGTAGTTAAGTAAAAACTCTGGTGTAAAAAACTCACACGACGTTCTCTTGCCCAATGTAAATAATATAAAATATAACCTATTTTTAATCATTAGTAAACAATGTAAATTGAAAACATAACCTAATTTCAATCATGAGTGAATGAGAAAATTAAAATGTAGAACGTAGGATCTGTAGAACTTGTGAAAAATCTGCTCAAAAAAAATTTAGCTCAGAAAAAATTGCTAGAAGTAAAAGTGAACCCACCGGGTTGATCTAGAGGTAAAGTTGTCTCCGTGTCAACTGTTTAACAGCTGAACCAGCAGGATTTGAACCAGCCGTTCCTGGTTCAAATCCCAGCAAAGGTAGTTACTTTAAACGAATTTGAATAAGGAAGTGGTTACCGGTGTACTTTGATGGTTGGGGTTCAATTAATTATGTTCTCTCAGGAATGGTCGGCCTGGGCTGTACAAGTTTACACCTAATTTACACGTCATACACATTATCCTCATCTCATTGGGTCACGGGAGTTGCTTTTTGTTCTGATTTGTACCGGTTGCAACGTACACACATTAGGAATAAAAATAACTAACTTTACGAAGATAGCAAAACGAGATAAATAAATATTTTTATACAATGTAAAAAAATAAATAAACAAAGGTTGCAGATTGTTTAAGTTCCTATAATTTTGAATATATGCTGTACATTTTTGTCGTAAGATGCATACAAAGGCAGTAATTTTAAAAGATCCCATTTTTCATCGAATTTGATGAGCAAAATACAGAAAATTATTGACGTGTTGTAGAAAAACATTAAAAAAGTAAGTTTTTTTTAACTTTCTACGACTTTGATTATACTAACTTTTGCTCTAAAATTGATATTTAGACCGCAATCTTAAAAAAAGAACATTTTTCTACAATGCGTACACAGCCCTCCAAGAAATTCAGCAGAAATGTCGCTTAAACGTATCTTATGGAGCATAACAAATTTAGTCATCGAAGCAATTTTTTAAAAAAATCGTAGAAACTGTTTTTGAGAAAATCACACGTATAAACTACTGCTTCCGGTTGACAGATTTGATGAAAATGTTCGTATCGATTCCCTTAATGGTATCTAACCAGTTCTAAATTCCAAGTTTCACCTCACTAAACCCATGTTTTTTGGGTTCAATGGGCTTGAAAAAGTGTATTTCCAGCCGAAAAATCGACATTAAGTAATGTTTTCTTCTTAATACTATATTCATATAGGCAAGAGAAAGTAAAAAAAGTAAATCAAATACACTGATGGTGGGAATAAGCCCACTTGCAGTGCAGGCGGAATTTCTAGTATACTTGTGTATATAGTTCATGCAATACAACATTCACATAATATACCAGTACTAACACAAGTACGATCGACGGTGCTCTATGACCAATCCAATAATTCTAAACATACATTGCAATGCAAATATAATAGACCCGTAAATATCTTAGCTACTCTTATTATTATTATTTTTACTAGTATTACTACCTATACTACTATTATTATTGTTATTATTATCAGCCATATAACGCCTTACAAAAGATACCATCTTTTCAACTCACGTCTTATGTAGACAAATGTCTTTTACTCAACAGGGGGTTTCACCAATCCAGGAATTATGTTTGTCAACTTACTTTGCACTATTATAATACAACTTTTCATTCTCGTATAGGATTCCTTTTTCCTTTAAAGTTATTTATTCTCTTATTTTTATTTGTCTTACTGTTGTACTGTTATTCACACAATACATCTAAGATTAGTTGAAGTTTCTTCGTTGATAAACATATCTAGGTTTTATGAAACATTGTTGTGTACAAATTTTCATTTAAAAACAACGGTTTTTAATATTGTTCGATACAAGTAAGTAGTAGATATTGTTGAGCTATCTTCCCATATCATTATAGGGTGTTCCCAAGACCGTATCAAGGCTATTATATTTAATGCAATTATTCGGGTGATTCCTTGAATTTATCGTGTGTGATCCGTAAACAAGATTGTTAAAAATTGATAATTTCATTCGTTTTCATTTATTTATTAACAGTTGTATTCATTTTAGCTTTTTTGTCACAGTTTATAAACATCCTCTCCATATTTTACATTCTCTGATCTAAAAATTAAGATTTCACATTTCCATAATTATATCCAAGCCCTTAACAGACAGGTGGAGTGTTAAATTATTTGAACTCGATCTATTTGTTCCAGGGCTGCAAAAGTATTTCATTTCTTATCACATGGTCTGCCAATTTTATGACTGAAGCATTTAAGAACCGAAGAGATAGAGGTGTAAAATACATTAGTCACAATTATCTCCTCTGAGAGTAATGAATTTCATTATAATTACAGCCACACCATGTGGTGAATGAAGTGAAGGTGTAAATGTGCCAAGGTGGAAAGTAGATACTTTAAAGAGGGCCTGGCATGCTGATAAGAATACTTTTCCACTGAGTGAGGAAGGCAGTTGTAAACTACCTCACTCCTCATTTTACTTAGTACAGCCTCTAGAGGTTTAACCTAGCTTTTCGGCTGATGACCTAAACAAAATATATCCAAATTGTATATAACTATGACAAAAGATATTTTGTAGTTATTACAGTGTTTATTTTTCTTTAGACCAATATTTTAATTATCCTAAGGATTTTTCTGTCTTTCACTTTTATTATTTGTTTAACATTCTGATGGAAGATACAGTTTGATCAATAATACAATGCTTTAGGCTTTATAAATATATTGTAGTGTCTTATTTATATTTCAGCAATAGTAAAATTATGGGATTTTTCTCCTATCCCCCTATCCACAGTAATTATATCTTATTTAGTAGGTGTCCTAATGCATTTGTTTTACTGAAATGAATCAAGAAACTAACTCATTTGTCGATATAAGCCCGCTACTCCCATTATTATTACCCCATACCAAATAATGGTTTATGTACTGCACATTAGATTGCAGTTGATAAAACGCCCCGATATCTTCGTACATTTTCTCCAACAGTATTGTGTTATTATTTCTCTTTCACCTCATGAATTTACATAAATATTTATGTAAGTAACTGAATACTTACCTATTTTTCAATTTGTTTTTATTATTACTTGTGTAACTTTATATTTTCTATTTCGAAGTATATTACAATACGATAAGATAGAACAATTTCAGTAGTTCTTCTGTGGGGAGGAATAAGAGAAACAACCCAAATTATGACATGGAACCCACATTCCAACATAATTAAAACACAATCTCTTAACGCGTGAAATCTCCTCTTCCAATTACTCAGGAACTGAACTGCTCCAAGTTACTTCTTCGTTCTATTTGGATCTATAGTTCAATGATCTACGAATCAGCTGAAAAGCCAAACATAAAACGTATTACGACTTTCCAGAACAAAATTTTACTCATTATTATAACCTGACCAACATACGTTCAGAGACCTTAACATCGAAACCATACACGAAACAGTAAAGAAACTATACAGACGTTTTCATAGCAAACTACACTATCACACAAATCTACAAATTCTATCACTAACCGCTCCTCGCCTACCACATAATCCACTTGGAAGACTGAAAGGCAATGGAATTTAGGCCTTTTGTGAATCATCTTGAAGGGCTGCTTATGGACGATTTCCTCACACAAGTGACAAGACAATTTAATCAAACTATTGACTTTATAACTGCTGGTTTCGTTAAAATGTTACCCAGTTGTAATTTATTTTTCTCAAAATAAAGTATAAAAACAGTAATAAATTTTTATTGACAGTACTTTTTATCATATGATTTGCTCTTTATCTATTTTATTTGTCATTTTTCGTTTTTAAATATTCAAAAAATTTTAAACGTTTTACATCTTGAAGGGCCTGCCACTGGACGACTTCCTCACACAAATGTCAAGACGATTATTAAATTGTTAATAATTTTAATAGTTTTGTTAAAAACTATCAACATTATAACTGCTGGTTTTGTTAAAATATTACACAGTTGTAGTTTCTTTTTCTCAAATAAATTATAAAAAACTGTATAATAAATTTTTAATATCAATATTTTTTATCATTTGATTTGCTCTCTCCATTGTATGTATTTTATTTGTCATTTTTTCATTTTCTTTGCAAATTTCTTAGATTGCATGACTTAGGTATTTCAAAATTTTTAAACTTTTTATTATTTTCTAATAAAGTATATAATAATATTAATACGTATTATTAACAATAATCCATATGTTTATTATTTAGAAATAATGGAACGACTTAAGTATTTGTATCTATTTCATAGACACCTAGTACTTTATAATGTTGAACGGATCTGTTATTTTCAACTGCTCGCCTCGTATTGATGAAGTTCAATGTAATCTTGTACAATACAGTTCCAGTCATCCCATAACTATTCCATTAATGTTATATCATTTAACTATTGGAAAATTATCTCATATTTTCACTATTCTTGTACCTGTAATATTACTGTATTATATTAACTTATTAGAAAAACTTATATAGGTACTTAATTTATTCATATACTTGTACACTTAGAAACTTAACTATTTAATTTATAAATTATAACACAATAATTTCTCTGACTTGCATTATTATTCTGATATTTATTCCAACAAAATTATATCTACAACGTATTTAAATTATTTGAAATTGTATTGTAACCGTGTTATTTTAAATTATCTTATAGTATATCGAATTTAAACGTTTTAATAAAGAATATTATTGTATTTTAATCTAATTTATAGATATATAAAAGGAAAGTATAGTTCGTATTGACCCGTAATAAGCATATAACATGAACTTATGTATTAATAAAATGTATTTACTCGTATATTTTTGCACATTCATATGATAACAAATATATAATTATGTATCTGTATTTTATTTATTTATCTATAGGGCTTCAAATTACAAGTTATCCTACAGATAACAGATGTTGTGTAGTTTAACCCAGTTTTAAAATTTTGATTATATTTTAATTTTCTTTATAACTTACACATAACTATACATAATAAGTGGGCAAAATAATGTAAAACAAAATTATTTTGAAATTTTAACAGTTTTATCAAAGCAGGATATCCAGCAACAGTTTGCCTGTTGCTTACAATACCCATAAAAATATTTTTATTTATTAATTCAGTACCATTTCCATTTTAATCTATGTCACTTTTGTAATTTATTTTATTTGAGTTGTTCAGATTTGTATAACTCGTGTTAAATTATTGCGTTCAATCTGTTAGTTCCAGGGCTACAAAAAATAGTTCTGTTTCCTATCACATAGTCAGCCAATTATAATTATGTCTGAACTACTGTATTTAAGAACAGAAGAGATTGAGGTGTAAAGACACTAGTCAGAGTTATCTCCTCTGAGAGTAATGAATTTCACTATACAGCCAGACCCTGTGGTGAATGAAGTGAAGGTGTCATTTGCAGAGTGAAAAGTGGGTGCTTTTCGGAGGGTCTGGCATGCTGCTAAGCATACTCTTTCAACTCAGTGAGGAAGGTAATTGTAAACCACCTTACTTCTCGTTTTACTTAGTAAAACCTCTAGAGGTTCAAACCAGCCTTTCGGCTGTTGACCTAAACAACAACAAATTTTTTTTACAGATTTCATTTTTTTAACATACAGTATTATTTGTTCACAAAAATATTGTACAAATGTATCCTTTATTGTATGCATCCTTGTCATAATTTTTAAAAAATGTTAATTTAAAATTTGTTATTTTTGTGTGTTCAATTGAAATTTTTACAAAAAAGATACCGGTGTTTATTTTAATTGTAAAAACTCAGATGAAGGTTGGTACCAACAGAAAGCGCTGAGTTGATTTATTATAAATAAATGTGATTCCAGCTTGTATGAAAAACAAGGAGGAAATAAATATATTTAAAAAAATTTTAGGTATTATTTGTTACAATTTTTAATTTTTAT